>JAQZBX010032768.1:0-25701 GCA_029593785.1 Cabassous unicinctus
TTTTTTTAAAGATTTATTTATTTATTTATTTATCCCCCCCTTGCTGCTTGTGTTTTACTGTGTCCATTCGCTGTGTGTTTCTTCCGTGTCTGCTTATCTCCCCCTTGCTGTGAGGTCTTGCTGCATCAGCCCACAGCGCCAAGCGGGCCGGCCGGCCTGCCCTCACAAGGAGGCCCCTGGAAGCGAACCCGGGGCCTCGCATATGGTAAACGGGAGCTCTATCCATTGAGCCACACCCGCTTCCCTTGGGGTTGTTTTTTATTCTAAATAATATATCATCTTTATTTATTTTCAATTTAGACCAGGCTTTTGATTTCATGTTCTAAAAGACAGTAATTGCAGCTTATTAATATTGTTGCCTACCTCTCCTCTTTTCTTCCAAATTTTGTTGGATGTTGTTGCAGATATATATATAGATAGATAGATATAGATATAGATATATAGATATAGATATAGAAATAGATTTACCCTATACCCATTTTCCATTCCTTCTTCTTTATGACCAGAGGTAACATGTCCAGCTATAAATGTCCACATCCCCAAACTCCTTTTGGAAGATGAGGAATTCTGGGAAAGCTTCTAATTTCTTGTTTCAGGTAATACCTGCTTCTTCTTGCTGAAATGTGGAGGCAATGCCTGGAGGCATGACAACCACGTTGTGGCCATGTGGTGACAGTGACACAATAAAAATGATGGAACAGAAAGAAAGCCCCAAGTCCCAGATACCATTATTATAAAACTGGCCTGCCCTGACTGTTTACCTGAGGATCTATTGTAGGCGAGGAAAATATACCCTTTGTGTTGAAGCTACTTCTGTTGAAGTTATTTGATACTTGTAGCTGAATTCACTCCTAACAGAATTAGTTATATTATATTATATTACTATTATATTATATTATAAATTCTTCATTGGTAACTTCATAATTATAATATAATAATAGACTTGTGAGAATAAATATGACTACAAAAGATATACTTAAGTCTCTATTTCTTGTTTCATCCACATTTAGACGGCTTCTTATGACTCCACTCTCCAACAACTTGCTTACCATAATTTCAAAGAGATATTGGGGAGAGGAAGGGCAAAAGAGGGAGATTATCTGCCATCTTGAACTAGGAATTTCATTCAATATTTTGATATTTAAGATAACCGGCTCAAACTTTATAGGACCTATCCCAATAACGTTCTGGGCTTTCTCCTGGGTACACTCTTTCTGTCATATAGCACAGATGCTCCAAAAAGCCAGTTCTTCTTCCAAGCCACACAAACACAGATAATTGGATTATCTGATTAGTCTCTCTTGGGCCCATCCATTGCTTCTCTTTATATCGTTGCAGATTGCTAGCACTGCCAAGCCAGTGCTTGGGTCTGTAGCTACTGTAGGACCAGCAGAAGTTTCTCAGGGATGAGTCAGGGAGGGTAAGAGGATGTTGTCCCACCATGACTATCTTTGTTAGCTATTGTGGACCTGTGCCACTATAGACCTGGACTCCTAATGCTGAAGTTTCTAAGTGTATGTTCACATTTAGCCATTATTTCTAAAGCACATCTCAAAAGCAAGAATGACTTGGTCAAGAGAGATGTTTTCACAATTACACAAAGTGCCCAGAAGCATCTATTGTCCATGAGCAACTCTTATGGTGCTCAATCGTCAGCCCAAGCTCCTCCATCCATTACGGTGATTTCCCCTTGGGGTGCTCTTCATGATCTTCCTGCCAGCAGTCTCTACCCATCAGTGTCAGAACAATCGGCCTCTTCGAAATTTTTTTTTTTTTTTTTTTTTTTTTAGCTGGAGCTGTTCTGGGAGATCATATATGATAAAATCAAATTATGGGCTGCCAAGAGGTTAGATAAAGATTACCTACAGTGGAACCAGGAGAGCTTTGAAAAGGATTTACCTTTCACTCAAATCTACAAAGCACTCATTCATGCATTCACACACTCAACAAATGTTGATAGGCAGTATGGTATATTGAACTACTTTGAAGTCAGCCTGGCCTTTAATTCTGCTCCTGCTCTCTCCTAGTCACTTAACTTAAAGCAGATTACTTAATTTTCTCTTACTTGGTTTCCTTTTCTTGAAAATGATGGAAATGCCATTGTATAGCAATTCAAGGTTTAATGATAATGTTTAATTTCCCAAGCTGCTATGGCAAATGCCACACATTGCTTGGCTTACGCAACAAGCATCTAGTGGCTCATGGCTTCAGAGACTAGAAGTACAAAATCAAGGTGCTGGCAGAGCTGGCTTCTTCCCCAAAGTTGGTAGCATTTTGGTTTTAGCTTGCCACAATCCTTGGGATCCTTTGGCTTGCATCTCTGCCTCTCAGCATGAGCAATCTCTTTCTTCTTGTGTCTGCTCTTCCAGTTTCCACTGGCTTGAGACTTCTGGCTCCTCCCTGTGGCTTTGTCTGGCTTCCAGTCTCTTCTCTCTATAAAGCCTCCAGTAATATGGATTAAGACCCTGATTTAGTTGGCCACACCTTAATTAATAATAACATCTTCAAAAGTCCTTTTTACACATGCATTCACACCCACAGCAACGCAGATTAAGATTAAGAGCCTGTCTTTTGTTGGGGTACACAATCGAACCTACCACAGATAATATATGAAGCCTTCTCCCTACTGGCTCTGGTCATGGAATAGTAAGGGTGTGATCCTGAGTTGCCCAGCACCCTTGTCTCCACTTAGAGAGAAGCATGAGAGGAGGAGAGAAGAATTCTGGTAGGACTGAGTCTCCAGTCCCTGCTCCTGAGGTCCCAGAGCTGCCTTCCTAAAATAACTGCTTTGGAGCTATAAGCAATTCCATCCTTTCAATAAATTCCATTTTCACCTAATGGTTGGATTTGAGTTTCTATTATTTTCAGCTGGCAGTGTCCTGAGGATGGCTCCTGATATCTTTATCTGTTTTTTTGAGGGCATGTGGCTTGTTGGGAGGAAATAATGAAGGCCCAAGCAGGCTGAGAGAAGGAAGGTAAGCTCATCGATGTGGTCAAACCAGATGGGCTTTGTAATTGAGTCTCTGCTTCAACAATTAGGCAATCCAGTCACGGGTGTCAAGAAGGACTCATCTCCATTCTACTTCAGCAGCTCTCTCATAGCTCTGTGACTGCACTTATATTCTTGCCTTGTAACTATCTGTCCTCTCCATCGTGTATCTAATGTCTTGCAGGTGATGAGCTGTCCAATTCACATGTGTAGAATGAATAATGCATAAATAAATATGCAGAAATTCGAGGATTTCTCAGTTGTCATTCATGGGAATGTGTCCTAACTACAGTTTTCCCTCCAGTTAATAAATGAAAGAGCTACTGAATTGTACCATTGCCTCAGCCAATTAACATTTTGCATGTCTTTGAATTCTGCCTTTGCTATTTATTAATCACTTCACTTAGAGAAAATTACTTCATTTTTTAATGCTCAGAACTCTAGTCTGCTCTTTGAAAAGTCTAGTTTTTGAAATTCAAATACTGTATTGAGAAAGATGTGATACATGCAGAGGGCCTTGTGATTAGATAGTATGGCCCTAGCTTAGCTATTTGGCAAAAAGGGAAATAAAACAGCTAGTTGAGGATCATTGTTTTGGACCTGTAGTCCTCATTACTATGTGGTCAAGCCTGGGGAAAAGTCTATGAAAATACATTCCCTTCTACGTTGGTTTAGTTACTGATGGGCTGTTCTCTACTGGAGGCAAACTGTATTTCACACACAATCAGGTAGGTGGCCACTTAGTATCGCTGTAAGGTGCAATTGGACAATGGGTTCTGCAGGGGCAGTTTTAGTCAAGTTGATCAATAAAAGCAGTTCATTATGGTCAACAAATCAGTAGCATGAATTGTTCTCCTGCTGTTTCCCTCTGCTACTATTTTCTCTTTGGGTTATAACCAGTTATCACTTCTAGCAAATCAAAGAAGAAAAAAAAACAAGAGAAAAAATTCAGGAGACTTTTTAGATTTGTGGGTGAAAAACTTGCTACCTATGGGTAAGATGATTTATCCTTGGGAGTTATCACAGCTTGATAAACTATTATTCTTGCTCAGAACCTTTAGAAGGCTTTTTGGCCCTGCCTGAGTGTGCCCAACACTCAGCCTGTGGGTTGCCTATGTTTTTCCATTCCCAAGTGATGATCAAATAAGGAAACAAGATAGAAAAGGGGACAGAGGCTCATTAGGGACCGGTAATAGCTCCCTGTCATAAGACATCTACAGATGGAAAGTTGCCACTGTCAACTTTTTCATTTAGGTGTCTATTTGGCTGGGCCACCAGGGGATGGGGAGTGAGAGTCAGCCTAGAAGTTCTAGGGCACCAAACCTAATGGAGGGCTGGGTTGAGGCAACAACAACTGTGACAATGAGAGACAGAAAGTTTATTGGATGTGGAATCAGAAGATAAGAGTCCAGGCCATTTTCTCATCCTACAAATATATTTTAGATAACCATGGGTTTTTGTGCTAGAGTCTGTCTTATTGACAGCCAACTATATGATCACATTGTTGTTTTTAACTTCATAGAAGGGGAATAACTGTCTGAGCTATCTGAGATTTTGCGTAGATTTTATGAACTCCTATTTTGGCATAGGTGCTTTATAATAGAGTCCCCTATCTTTCATCAAGAGAATAATAGATAAAAATTGCCTGCAAAAATGAAAAAACAGCTACCATTTATTGAGCACCTACTGTATACCAGGCGTTGTGCTTGACAAGTTAATCAAGTAGTAGATGCAAAACGAGAGTTTCGATCATACCCCCTTTACACATACCTCCCCAAGTCAACAGGACTCTGGGTGTAAAACCATGGGTTTAGGATGAAGCAATTTGAGAATGGAGCCCTTCATTGTCAATCACCCTTCCCCACCAACTCTTTTTGCTTCCCATCTTTTTTCTTTACATTTCAAAGATTTGTGAAATAATTAGTCTTGCATAAATAATTTTCCAGGGGGCACTTATACAAATGTTGAAATTGAAATTTTGGAAATTTCTTGTTTGTATTTTGTAATCATATATGCTGATATACTTTCCAATGTATATAAATGTGACTTTGGTGAAAATTACATTCATTTAGACCCCATTATGAGAGGAATACTGCTTTCAACCATCTAATTACTAAGAACTTGCTTTTTTATTTTTTTACTGTTTCAAAATTATTTTTTCTTAGAAAAGTTGTAGGTTTATAGAAAAATCACACAGAAAATATAGAGTTCCCACTTACCCTCCCACCCAACACAGTTTTCCCTATTACTAACATTTTGCATTAGTACGGTATCTTTGTTACAATTGATGAAAGAATATTATTAAAATTGTACTATTAACCATAGTCCATAGTTTACATTAGGGTTCACTGTGTTGCACAGTCCTATGGTTTTTTTGAAAAACTTTTTATATACAACCTAAAATTTCCTCTTTTATCTACATCCAAATTCATAATGTTATGCTATCATCACCACCATCCTTTACCAAAACTTTTCCATCACCCCAAACAGAAATTCTGTATCAATCAAGTGTTAACTCCACATTCCCTACCCTCACACTGGCCCCTGGTACCCTGTATTCTAGTTTCTGACTCTATAAATTTGCTTATTCTAATTATTTCATGTCAGTGAAATCATACAATATTTGTTCTTTAGTGTCTGGTTTTTAGGTCTTTGATCCATTTTGAGTTGATTTCTGTATATGGTGTGACGTAGGGGTCCACCTTCATTCTTTTGCATATGGGTACCCAGTTTTCGTAGCACCATTTGTTGAAGAAACTATTCTTTCCCATTTGGTGGACTTAGCATCCTTGTAAAAAATCAGTTGGCCTTAAATGTAAGGGTCAGACTTGCATTTTATTTGAGATTTTAGGAAGGGCGTTCCAGAAGCCTACCTAATTTTGTGTAAGAAATTTCTATGATTTTTACTCACTTTTAATTAAGTTAAATGTTGAGCATCTTCTATAGGCAAGGCTCTGTCCTGGGCCACATCATACATTCTGATATTGCATTTCTTCCTCACAGCAATCTTGAAGGGCTTTGGGTATGAGTCCCTCCAATGTAAGTACATGCCGAAGATCATACAGTTAGAAAGTGGAAGAACCCACATTAGCTCTCATGTTTGTGTTGCTTCATGTCCTGTCCTTTTTCTGCTTGAATACAGCAAACTTTTAAAAAAAGTATTTGGAGTTTTAAATTTATAAAACTCCAATTCTTAATTACTAAGTCATTTCTGCTTTGAAAAGTATTTGTTTTATCTCTGGGTTTTCATAAAAAGAAAGGAAATCCCAAATTTGAAAGTGAAAGTGAAAGGAGAGAGGAATTTGTTTTGTGTTCCTATTAACGTGGCCATTTTAATTCTTAAATATTCTTATGAAATAATGAAAGCAGCTGGTGCCAGACTTGGAAAGGGAAACCGCATATAGCACCTTCTTGCTAGGACAGGGATACAAACGTAGTGAGAGAAGGAAATGCAGCCAGGCAAACGCAATCTATGACTCATGATTCAGACAGTTGCTGCCAAAACCCTAAGAGAAAATAGTCTCTGTGGAGTCTGGGGAAAGAGCAAATGGGAATTTCCTGTTATTCTTTCTAGAGAAAGAGGAGAGTCCCCACCTGAATGGGATGAAACGGAGACTGACTGTTTGAGTGAAGCAGCAGTCCCTTCTGCAAAAGGTCCCCACTGGAAACCCGATGTCAGCTCAGCACTTGGAAAGCTGGCAGCTAGAGCACCTGCTAGTGTGTGTCACTGGGCCATAGAACATTTCGTTCCTTCTCTGAATCACAATATCAATGATATGTAGGTGGATAAAAAATTACATTTTGGGAGGTAGTAGACAACTATAGGTAATTAAGAGTATGGTCTCTGGTACCAAATTTGTCTCTGCTCTTTACCCACTGTGGACTTGAACAAGTTACTTAGCCCTGCTGAGCCTCGAGTTTTCTCATCTGGAAAAAGGGGATAATAATACTTTCCTCATAGGATTCTCAGAGGATTAAATAAGATGGTATATAACATGCTTAGCAGGCTCCCTTGCAGATAGTAAGTCCTTAAGAAATGTAGGTATTATTTTTGTATTATGTTATTATTGCAAATATTAGCTTTATGAAGACATAACCTAAAAATAGTTGCCTTGCACCCTGCCTGGGCTTTATAATCAGCAATTTGAAATGCACTTGGTTCAGGTAAGCAGTGTATAAAGTGCTCTGGGCTTTTTTCGTAGTTATAGCCTGTGGGGATATTGATCACCTTCTTGGCAATAGGAAGGGCTATTTTGCACATGCAACATAAATTAACAATCTAACTACTGACAATCATAATTTTTTTCTTTCTAAGGACCTGTCAATTAATCTTATCTTGGAGTGTTGTTAAAAGGTTTTACAACATCAAACAATGTAAACAGCCTGGGAAAAGGACCTTTCTTTCCCTGGCTGCTAAATACCATATAGTGGGATGGCTTAAACAATAGGAATTTATTGGTCACAGTTTTGAGGCTAGGAGAAGTCCAAAATCATGGCCCTAGTAAAGTGATGCTTTTCCCCAAAGACTGTGGTATTCTGAGGCTGGCTGCCAGTGATCCTTGTTCCTTGGCTTTTCTGTCTCATGGCAATAACCTCTTCAGGGTTCCATTGACTTCCCCTGAAATAGCTGACTGGGTCCATGTTCGGTCACATACCCTTTAACAAAGGTTGTTCAGTTAAACCCTCACATGGAGCCCTGTCCTCTGGGGACTCACTTCCCAAGAGCTCAGTGAGTTTCCTGATTAGAGCTGCTTCTGACCCTAGTCTTAGAGCATGCTATCTGAATAGGCTAAGGGTTTTCAAAATCATCAATTCATAGTTCCTTTGTGCTTAAGAGTTTAATTCTCAGCTTATCCCTTTCCTCTCACCTTGTGCTATAAGATTCAAGGGGAAGCTAAGCTACACCTTCCATGCTTAGCTTGCAAAGCTCAGCTAAATATCCAAGTTCATCGCTTTCAAGTTGTGACAGTTTGAGATTATTTTGGTGAATCCCAAAAATAGAAAGATTATGTTTGTAAACTAATCTATTCCTCTGGGTGTGATGCCCTTTGTATCAAATTCAAAGGTTTTAAATTTACTTGATAAAATCAATTTAGGGCATTTTATCTGATCACATCAGTAGGGCTTGACTCAGGTTGAGTCCCCACGCCTTTGGTGGGCTGATATAAAGGGGCACTCACTCAAGAAGACACAAAAGAAAAGGAGAGAACTTTGCCATGTGACAGAGAGATGACTCAAACAGCTAAGGCCCTGGGGAGAAATGAGCCATTTGCCCGAAAGTTTGCAGCTCAAAAGAACAGAGCAGCTGAGAAGGCCTGGAAGAAAAATGAGCCCTATGCCAGAGACCGATATATGAAGCCATGAGAAACAAGCCCTATGCCAGCTTACAACTGAGATTGGGAAGAAGCTGGGCCCATGGAGTCTCAAGAGGAAGAGAAAGCCCAGGAAAGAGAGACCAGGCAGAGATCAGCGACCATCTTGTTTCAACACATGGCAGCTGACTTTGGTAAGAAAGCAACCTTGAGTTGTACTCTTTAGGGCCTTGTAACTGTAAGCGTTTACCCCAAATAAATATCCTTTAAAAAAGCCAACAGATTTCTGGTACATTGCTTCAGACTAATACACAAGTTCTGCCTTCCATCTGACTCAACTTCACCTAGTTTATAACAAAGATCAACTTTCTTCCAATTTTCAATAACATATTCATCATTTCTTTTCAAAGCCTTTACCGGACCAAATTTAACATCCATATTTCTACTCACATTCTGTTCATGATGAATTATGTGTTCTCTAAGATGACACAAACCTTCTTTACAGCTCTCACTCATTTTTGAACCTTCACAATTGTTCCAGCCTTTACCCATTACCCAATTCCAGGGCCATTTCCACGTTTTTAAGTATTTGCAATAGCACCACCTCCACTTTCCAGTACCAAAAACTGTCTTAGTTTCCTACCTGCTAAAACAAATACCATACAGTGGGTTGGTTTAACAACAGGAATTTATTGGCTCATGGTTTCATAGGCTAGAAAGCTTTCTCCCTCCTGGGTTCAGTATCTTATGGTTGGCTGACAAACTTGGGGTTCCTTGGCATTTTCACACAGGGCAATGCACATGGTAGAGTCTTCTCCTTTCCCTTCTAGGTTCCATTGACTTCCACCTTCTGGCTCCTCCCCATGGCTTCGTTTTCTGTGTCCAATTTCTTTTGTTTAGAAGGATTTCAGCCATATTAGATTAAGGCCTACCCTTATTCAGTTTGTGCACACCTTAATTAATAATATTTTTGAAGGTCCAACTTTTAAATGAATGTCTCACAGGCAGCCCAGCCAAGACAGAAGTTCATACTGATTAGGACATTGTCGTCTCTGCTGTCTCTCCTGGGTAGACATCTTGTGCATCACATTTATGGCTTGACCAGAAAAGGCAGCTGCTGTGGCAGGTTCTCATATACCATATGCATAACCTTAGGTCCCACTCTCGAGATGCTCCGTAAGGTATTTTCCTAAACAAAGTGTGTTTCCTCCTTAAGAGATATTCTGGTGCCAGCTAAGATAAAATCATCACCCCTAATATATAACTATCTGTTTTGCATATGCAAATGTTCACAAATGCACTTTGAGGCTACTCTCATTCTTATTAGAACTAATTTTAATTATAATTTATCCTCTATTTGTGATGGACACACTTTTTGTGTTCTGGATGAACCTAAAGCCTCTCTCCTGTCCTGACCCTAACACACAGGCAGAGCAGGACTTTCGAGGGTGGCCCCAGGCTCTCCGTTTCTAGGTCAAGTTAGCAGTTCAGCCCAGAGAGGGTGGTAAGCAGTGAGAGAATACTTTTTTATCATCCTCTGGCTGCTGTAAACCCTGCCTAGACTCTGCTTTTCTGCGAATTGATTTTGTCCTTGACCTTCGGGCAAAAGGAGCATGCTGTGGAAGGGCTTTTGGCAGGGCTAGGAGTAGGGTGCTGAGAGTCAGAGGAAGAGGGAGGTTCGTTGTTTTACGGAGCCCAGACTGGCTTGGAGAATGGCTGCAGGCTCGCCAGGATGGCACTTCTTGGATCCACAGCCTGTGTGTTTCTGCCTTGAGCTAGAATACAGAGCCCAAATTCATTGTCTGGACAACAGTATTGTCTCTTGGACTTTCTTTTCCTCAAGGCTGAATCCTGTAAAAGGAACTCAGATTTCTTTACTGCTCTAGGAGAAACTGTCCAGATACAAATGAAATTTTTTATGATTCTTCCCATTGTACTTCTTTTTTTAACCTCCATTCGCTAGATGTGTGACCTTACTAAATCTCTTTGAGACTTAGTTTCCTCTCCTGTAAAATGGCAGTGATGTAATGGTGCCTACATGAGGGATGCTTGTGAAGAGGATTAAATCCCAATTTTGTAAGAGCCCAACATATTTCCCGTTTCATTAGAAACTCTCAGCAAATGGCAGCTGAAATTGTAACAACAGTGATAATAACCCAAGTTCCTAATGGATTCCATACAAAGACAAAAACCCAGAAAGTTGGCACATGCTGGCCAGGTGCCCAAAAGGGCCGGCAAGAAAACTTTATTTTCCCAGAGGAAGCCCTGGGAAAAGATAGTGCTCTCTTTATCCCGCCTGAATTTCCCTCTACCTCCTGCTTCCTGGTGTTTCACTTGGCCTGAAACTTGACTTAATCTGCTGTGCCTTTGTTGGATCCATCTTTCAAGAGGAGTGTGTGCCTTCTGAGGTGCAGAACAGTGGGAAAACCACAGGTGCTATCTCTGGAATTCTATGTGAACAAGGCCGGGGGACTAAGAGCAGACTTAGTTTCCTAGAAAAATGAGGAGAGAAACCTAGCCAGATGTCTGGGGTATAAAGCAGAATTCATCCTCTGTCTGGCACCAGTGTCCTGGAAGTGGCCAGGGGACCTCAGCTTCCTAAGAGACCCACACAGCTTAGCTGCTTCATGAAGAGCACAATGAAGGGACTGCTACTTAACTGTGCCACCAAAGTGCCTGGGACTTCTCATTCTCAGACTTGAGTGGGGCACACAAATATTTTTAAATCCTGCCATGGGCAGAGCATCCTGCAGATAACTGGGATGGGTTTAGAGTAAACCCAAGAACTGACATATTCCCCTGGTTCCCCAAGCGCCAACCAAATTCTAACTCCAGGGCCAGAAAGCCTGGGGCACAGAGTAATGGACATCCCAAGTTCTACTCACAGAGACTCCTGCCTGCCTCTTCCCTTTTAAACCCCTATAGGTTCAGGCCACATCAATTCCCCTATAAGGTAGAGATTCCCTTTTCTTTTACCTTGTGGATTCTACATGGTATCCTTGAATTTTAAATTCCTCAAAGGCAGGGACCAGAAGCTATCCTACTTTCCTGACACATTTTGCCTAGAACATCTAATAGGTTTTCAGCAATTTTTAATAAGCATTGTTGAAATTGTCAGGTTCAAATTGAAACTGCCACGTTGAACTTTGTTTCATAAATAATTTATTTTCTGAGGTAAAAGTTTAAGAATAAAAAAATAACTTAATGAATAAATTAATAAAAAATTGAAAGTCTTCAATTGTCCTTTCAAATGCAGTGCATTAGCTTTCAGCCACTTGAAAATGCCTCTGCTAGTCAAAGAGTACCTGAAATCGTTGTCAACATTGTCTGGTCTCAGAGGCACAGGCTGGTTGCTCGTCAGTTTTGAAGGTACTCTGTAAGTCTTTTAATGAAGGAAAAGTTCCTAAGGATTTCCACTCGGACTATTGTCCAGGCACAGCTGCTATACTCCTTGGCCTGCAGGTACCACATAATCCTCAGGTAATAGTTCTTCAGGTGCAGAATGGCCATGACGTCTCCCCAGGTGGAGCTTTCCTCCTCCAACTCTTCCTCTAGTACTGTTTCCAGACGGTCCATCTGTCGATAGAGTTCAGCAAGGAGGTTCTCAACAATGGTCTCGTTCCAGCCAGTGCTGGAGAATTTTCTTTGGAATATACCAAAGATCTGTTGGAGCATCTCATAAATGACCAATGCAGCGTCCTCCTTCTGGAAATGCTGGGGTCGCTTAATCTCCTCCGGTACCTTGAAGTCCATCCTGTCCTGGAGGCAGTATTCAGCGCTTCCATTCAACTCCTTCAGGAGCTTCTGACAAGTCAAACTGCTGCTGCTTTGTTGGAAACGAAGCAATTTGTAGCTAATAGAAAGAGCCATGGTGGAGAAGCCCAACAGGAGAGCAATTTGGAGGATACACCTGTTGGTCATGATGAAAACAGGAACAGTGTTGCCTACCAGCTCCTGTACACTGAAGTGAAGACTTCAAGAGTCTGCAGAGAGATTGTCTTGCATCCATGGCTATGGGCTATTTATATGGATGGGTCCCAGTCTTTCTGTTGAGAGGAATTTCCCAGTTTCAGTTCTCCCTTTCAGTTTTTGTATGTCATTTAAATTATTAGTTCTTTTCTAAAACTCTTTTTGTGAGCCTCTATTTTAATTTTTATGTTTAAGAAAAACATACATAATCTGTGAGCATTTCTAATGTTTTGTAATTACCAATGTTTTGTAATTCATAATCAGTGAATTACCTAGCACTAAAGAAAGAAAATAAGGCCAAACCATTTAGAACTCTGTCCTTGATAGTGAACTGTAATTGACAAAATTTTTCTTTTTCTTTTTAGTATTATAGGACTTATTTTTGCCCTTATTTATATGAAAGTTATATTTTCATCAGAATTATATTTAATTCTCAATTACAGTATCACAAAACAATAAATATATACAGTTTATGATTTTAAAAAGATACCAACATTTTCCTTCTAAAACTGACTAATGTTAAACTAAGTTCATCTGAATTTTTCTTTTTGTAGGGCCTTAAACATGTACAGCAAGACATCACATAGCTTATCCCTTATTTGGGAATCTCAACTATCCGGAACACAGTGAAACCTGGGGATCAAACAAGATCTCTGAGTGGACAAAAAGAATGTTACACAGTCCATGCATGAAAGCTCATGAGTCTTCTCATAAGGGACCTTTGCGATTATGATTCAGGGCCTATTTATTCTCATTTTATACATATTTCTAACAAATCTAAATATCTGATTTTCCATCCTCAAGCAAATTAGATACAGCAAATTAGAAGAAGACCTAAAAGCAAGATGGGAGAAAAAAAATCAAGTAAACTGTAGATGTTACTTTTGTGACAAATGGTTCTATCTCAATATTACTAAGGACATTTTTGTGTTATAGTGTAATAACTGATTTTCATAAAGGAGACATTAGTAAAAGATCAAATGATTTTTTATATTCTGCTTATGTAGTCAGGGAGATCATATAAAATGGTTTTTAAAGATTTCAATACAAAAATGTTATAATAATTATGGTAATTAAAGTAATAATATTCATCTCTCAGAAAAACTTACCTTATATTTTTCAACCTGAATTTACTGAACCTTCACTTTGTGCAAGAAACTGTACCATATGCTGGAGCTAGGTAGTCCTCACCCTCATCTTACAGGTAAATGGAGAAGAAGAGCGTTAGTTGAAGAATTAATATACAAACATAAAATGCAAATATGACAACTGTTACAGAGGAGAGATTCATGATATCTTGGGTTCCTATGATGTGGGGATATCATCTAGAAGGAGAAGTCAGAGAAGGTTGCCCCAAGGTAGGGACACTGGAGCTGAAATCAGGAGGAAGATCAGATGGAATTGTTTGTGCAAAGGCCCTGTGGGACGATGCATGGTAAGGGCAAAAGACTGGACAAAGGCCATTGTGGCCAAAGCAAAAAGAATGAATCATATAATGGTCTAAGATGAGGACAGGGCAATAGAAGCCAGATTATGCAAGGCCTATGAGACCATGTTAAGAAGTTTTTCTTTATACAAAGAACAATGGAAGCCATCTAAGGGTTTTAAGACAAGAGGGGTTAACTTGAATAGGGTTTGAAAAAAAAATCATTCTGAATACAGTGAGCAAAAAATAATAGAGGGAGGGCAAAATGGATGGAGGCAATGTTTTAGACCAAGGGGTTGGTGGTGGAGGAGGAGAGAATCAAATGAATTCATTTATGTGAAATCTCTCACTCCCTAGCAACACCAGATTCAAATGCTTGAAGAAAGTCTTTTCATTTTACAGATAACTGCATTAGTTACATTGTTTACAATAATTTCAATATATGCTTAATATACATGGACATTAATTCTATTGTGACAAACTGACATCTGGGTAAATGTGGATTTATTAGCCTGGAGCTCCAGGTTTCCCATCATCAATAGGTTTCCTGTCTTCTGATTTTTATAGCATGCCTAATGTATTTCCCAAATAGCCCTTCATTATATTCCTTATTCTTTGTTGGCTGTAATCACCTCTTCCCACAAAGGACAATCTATTGGTGATACCTGAGCTTGAGCTGTGCTGATGTAATGCCCCCTAAAATGGGTAGAGAAGAGGTAATTTCTTTTTCCTTCTAAAATTGGGGGAGTGGGAAAGTTGTCAGTGTCATTTATTCAAATGAGTGAACAATATTGAGAGTTGAAGAGAAACTGTGACAATCAAAACAATATGGGGAGGGAGTTGTGGGGCTTCGGGCAATCAGTAGTAGCTGAGTAGTTTTAAATCCCCCTGAATCCCCCCATCACCAGATGCAGCAATAAAACTTGGTTATTAAAAATAATAATATTGGAGTAAAGAAGACCATGTCCAGAAAGATATAAAACCCAAAACTATGATTGATGATATTCATAAATATGACTACAAACAAATGATAAATTTCTGTTTAGCCAAATCAAATAAAGTCAAAGAGAAAGAGCAATGTAAAACACATATTTACAATCCACAGTGACAAAGGGGTAATTTCTTTTACTTCAAAGAGCTCCTCAAAAAATCCAGCAGCAAAAGCTATGAATAGGCAGATACCGGGAAAAGATAAAGGGCCAATAAACATATGAAAATCTCAGTACTCATTAGGAAATGAAAATCAAATTAGTAATGAGGTAACCATTTTCACCAATCAGATTTAAAGGGTATAGAGAAATAAGCATTGTATTATACTCTCAATGAAAGTATAAATTTATACACACTTTTTGGTGAGTAGGGAAGATTTTTTTTTTTTAAATAGCCAAAACAATATCTCCCATCCCATGAGAGAATCCACAGTATGTTTTTGACTCTTCCCATCAGGAGGCAAGGTCTATGTCTCCTCCTTTTGAATCTGTACAGATCTCATACAATGTTGTGGAAATAATGATGCCTGTTGATTTTTTTAAAAAAATTATTAGAGAAGTTATAGGTGTGCAGAAAAATCATGTAGAAAGTACGGAGTTCCCATATACCTCCCCCCAAAACACAGTTTTTTCTGTTATTAGTACTTTGTATCAGTGTGGTACTTTGTTAAAATCGATGAAACAATATTATTATATTAATTGTATTCATTGTTTTGTGTTGTATAGCTCTATAGTTTAAAAATTTTTTTTTAATTCTGGAAGCATACATATAACCTAAAATTTCCCATTTTAACCATTTTTAAATATACAGTTTAGTGGTGTTAATTGCATTCACAATGTTGGGCTACCATCACCACCATCCTTTCCAAAACTTTTCCATCACCTCAAACAGAAATTTTGTACCAATTAAGCATTAAGTCACCATTCTCTACCACCATCCTGGCTCCTATTAACCTGTGTTCTAGTTTCTGACTCTGAGTGGGCATAGTCTAATTATTTCATATCAGGGAGATCATACAATTTTTCTCCTTTTGTGTCTGGCTTATTTCACTCAAGATGATGTCTTCAAGGTTCAACCATATTGTTGCATCCATCAGGGCTTCATTCTTTTTTAGGGCTGAATAATATTCTATTGTGCATATATACCACATTTTGTTTATACATTTATTAGTTGATGGACACTTGGGTAGCTTTCACCTTTTGGCAGTTGTTAATAATGCCACTATGAACACTGGTGTGCAAATATCTGTTTGAGTCCCTGCTTTCAGTTCTTTAGCGTATATATCTAGAAGTGGGGTTGTCAGGTCATATGGTAATTCTATACTTAACTTTCTGAGGAACCACCAAACCATTTTCTACAATGCTGCCTACTTTTTGAGGCTGGATCTCAAAAGGTGACACAACTTCTACCTTATTAGCTGGAATCCTTGTTCTTGAAGACTTCAGCCACCATGTAAGCCTCTTGGCTTTTCCAAGGCTGCCAGGCTGTTAGAAAGGCAAACTAGTTCATGGGGAGAGACTACATGAGAATTGGCAATATATTTCAAAATTAAAAATTCTAAGTAGTGGAATTGTCCCTTTAATTTCCAACACCATGACTAGGAATTTACCTATGGATATCCCTGCAGAGGTATACATACACACAAATGTTCATTGCAGCACCATTAATGACAAACTAATTAAATGTTCTATAGTAGGGGATTGGTTAGCTAATATGGTACAGACAAAAATGGAATACTATACAGCCAACATTCTACTGTACAACAGATAAGGAAAAGTGTACCAGATATATTTGATTGAAAAAGCAATATATATAATACTGAATATGGCATTATCTTGTTTTATAAATTAATAGAAAAGTGTAGTTTTATATGGTGATACATGCAAGCATTTTTTTTCATCTAGGCAGATACGCTTATCTGTTAATAGTAGTTACTCTAAGGGAGACAGGGGTGAGGCTGCAGCAAGGAAGAAAAATCTTTCCCTTTTCACATTGTACCTTCCGAACTGCTCATATATGGGTTTTCCCCCCTTGATAAGAAGATATCTGGGTCCTGGGGTTATTAGCCATTTTAAAAATTTAATAAATTATTTTTGTTTGAAGGGAAATTTAATAAATGTTCCTAAATTTTAAAATATTTCCCTTGTTTTATTTACATTAAAATCTTTTCTATAGTAAACATATATTACTTGTGTCATAAGACAAAACCAGTTAAATTAAAAAGCAGGATTTAAAATTGTACATACAGCACAGCTATGTAAAATATGTATAGAAAAGATAATAAAAGGAAATATACTAGCATTTTAATAGTGCTTATCTTTGGCTTGAGGGCCTAACTCATGATTTTTATTTTCCTTTTTTCTTTGTGTGGTTTTCCAATTTTCCAGAGTGAACATGTGTTCTGTTGTAATAGATTAATCTGCAGTAGAAAAGTCACCAACAAGCCCCAGCCTTCCTGGTTATTCTGCCTTTTATGGGGATTTCATTCTCTCAGGCCTTTGGTCTTTGCATGCCTGCCCTGACCAGAACCTCAGCAGTCTCAAGCGTTCTGCACAATAAGTTTTAGACAAAGAGAAATCATTTTTCAGCTGTTTCACTTTCAAATACCCAGTCTTGTCAGTGATTCAGTAATTCCTCAGGGTTTTTTTTTTTTTTTTCTCTTCTCAGCTGTTTTTTTTTCCTTTATGTCTAATGAAGCTTGAGATTACATAAATGTTACATAAAAAATATAGGGGATTCCCATATTGCCCACCCCCTTTCCCTCCCACACTTTCCCCCATTGACACTACCTTTCATTAGTGTGGTACATCTGTTACATTTGATGAACACATACTGAAGCTTTGCTACTAACCATGGTCTATAGTTTACATTATGGTTTACACTTTGTACTGCAAACTTTTATAGGTTTTGACAAAATGTATAATGACCTGTATCTGTCATTGCAATATCATGCAGAACAATTCCAATGTCCCCATGTTACTCCTATTCTTCTCTCTCTCTCCCCTAGAACCACTGTCTTTACATCAATGTTACAAGTTCTTCTCAATCTTGAGAATTTTGGGATGGTGATGCCCACTCTGCTTCTGATTGAGAGAGGGCTTAGATCCCATGTGGCAGATGGATGGAACAGTCTTGTTTGCAGTTGTAGATTTTCAGTTTTTTGGGATGGGCGTTGTCCATCATCACCCTCTTGTTAGTTGTCCTAGGTGATTCCAGTGAACTGGAAAGTAGGTCTTGGCTGCAATTCTGCTGAGATTCAGGGCTCAACTGGCATTTGAACAGATGGGTTCCTTCTTTTTGGATAAGCATCCTTGGCTCAGCCTGGAATCACACATGGCTCACAGGACAAAACAAAGACAAGGAGGGTCAGAGATCAGTCAATCCAGAGATAGCCCATTGCACTTGGGGAGGTCTGAAAAGCCTGGCCATCAAAGCCTGCCCCTCCAGAGTGATCTGCTAGGTCTTGTAGAGCTGCTCTCCCCAGGTCCACAGAGGGGTTCCTCTCCCTGCCCACATTCAGTGGCTTCTCATCCTCAGTGCAGAAACGGGCCTCAGAGAGCTCTTAGTCTAATAGAATGAAAATCAGTGGTGGTGGTAGTGACAGTAGTGTTAGTCACCATTTAGTGAGCCCTTCCTCTGTGCCATTCTCTAAATAATCTTCAGAGTAAACATTTGAGATGGGTTATTCTCATCCTCATTTTACAGAGGAGGAGACTGAGACTCAGAGAGGTTAAGTGATAAGCCCATGGAACTCAAAGCCAGTAAGATGGGCAGACTGCATTCAAACCTGTGCTCTCTCCTGTACACCAGTGTTAGAATCTATAGACCACAGCCAGTGCTTTCAGAGAGGTACAAACATGCCAGTGGTGGTTGGGATGGTGACTCTCAGAAGAAAAATAAATAACATCTGGTTGGAAAGGTAATGAGGTATTTAATGCAGGCCATGCAGGCAGGGTGCCTAAAGCAGTGGTAGGATCACTGTAGGTAGAGATGGCTGCAGTGAAGGCAATATGTGGAGGACATTCTAGATCAGCTTGTCCAATAGAAAGACAATGTGAGATACATAGGTAATTTTAAATTTTCTAGTAGCCATATTAAAAGAGTAAAAAGCAACAGGTAAATTCAATTGTAATAATAGATCTTATTTACTCCAACATATCCAAAATATTATTATTTCAGCAGGTAATCAATATAAAATCATTGAGATGGTTACATTCCTTTTCTTTCTTTCTATCTTTTTAAAATTTTTACCAATTCTTTGTCATGAATTGAATCATGTCCCCCACTTAGACAAATTCAAGTCCTAATTCCTGGTCCTGTGCATGTGAACTCATTCAAAGATCCTATTAAGATGAGACCAGACTAAAACAGGGTGAGCCTTTATGCAAAACGACCAGAGACCTTATAAGCAGTGGAAATTTGGTCCAGAGTCAGTAGGAGACAGATGGTATGTAACTAAGGTAAACATTGCATTATAGATGGACGGTAAACCACCACCAGAATGCCACAGAATTTGGAGAAAGAATGATCCTGCCCACGTAAGACAGTGTCCAAACACAATGCCTAGTCTACGCTCATGATAGAGCTGTTTGGACTAGTCATACATCAGATGCTCAATAGTCACACATGGTTAATGGCGACCATACTGGACAAGGCAGCTCAAGATGGAGGAATCGGCATGAAAGGAGTCAGGAGAACAGAGAGTTGGCAAAGAGAAAATACAGGAGCATCAAATTGTGGCCAGGCTAGGTGTTAGGTGTCGGGGGAGAAATCAGTTTGAGATGTATTGTGGAGGGTCTTGAAGGCCAGCGTGTAGCACTCATATGGTCAAGAGGTCCTTGGGCAGAGATGGAGTTGGAGATTTGCCCTGAGGAGAGCAACTGGCAGAAATGTTGGAAACAAACTAGAGCAGGGAAAGGCAGGGAGTGAGAGATCGTTCCAGAGGCTTTCACAGCTGTGGAAGGTGAAAGTCAAGGCAGGAGCTACAGAAATGGAAGGAAGGAGATAGAAACTGAATAATAAAGAGAGTGTGATTTGTTTGTTTGTTTTTTTGGTTTCTTCTCTCTGTCCTCCTCCTTCCTACTATTGTGTTCATGGAGTGCTTCCTGACGCCTCCCCTTCCTGATTTCTTCCCTTCCAGTTGCCTTTGTGCAATTTCTCCTCTTCCCCTGGTTGCCAGGGCTCCGTGATAATCAAGGAAGAAGTCTCCTTACTAAGGGGTTAAGTCTCTTCCTTTGTAAAACACCATTTTAAATTTTATCTTCATGCCCCCAACTTTATTAGAGTTTTATCACAATTACCAGGAAAATGCATTTAACCTTCTCTCTACCAGGGACACCTAATTGTTAGACTGGCCCTAATAAATGCATGCACTGCAAGGATAAACGCCCCGGCCCTTGCCTTTCATCTTCTCCTTTGTTATGTAAAGTCAGTGTTTCACTTCACCCTTCTGTGCAGATTATATTTGTACGCATCCGCATCCTCCCTACCAACTTTATGTGGTGCAAAGAACAACTTCCGTTCCCAGTACCAGTTTCTTTTGGTTAAAGAGGTTTTCCAGAGACAGAGTGACATCTAAAAAGTAAAACTTGAATGACATTTCTTGCCATTTGAAATCAGCAGTTGAATTTGAAGTTGCTTTGTTAGAATCCTCAGAGAGAGAGGTTCCTCCTCTATTTTCAAGACAATTATCTATGCAAGACAATTATGTATCTAGAAACAAACTAAAATCCTTCCTCCTCATCTCTTCAATTATTTTTCAAGGAAAAGGGTCCCTATCAAAAAATAATAAATTAAATAAGATGAAGAGCTACTGGAAAGTTCATAAGCAGTGGCAGAACAGAAATCATTCCAAAAATAATCTTTCAGGGATATCTTGGAAGGGGCAGCAAAGTCCATAGAAAGAGATTATTATTAGTAGTATTTTATTTTAATAACACTGACCAAGTTATTTACTATTCAAGATTTGCTTTTCAAGTTGTGTCTTTAAAATGTATCCATCCATATATTTGGACTAAATTAAATTTATAAATCAAAAACACTTTGCTCAGAATTTTAATCTTAAGTATAAACCATAATTTATCAAAGCATAATCCAAACACTATACAATAATGCTACCATTTAGATTTATATGCTTTATCTGAAAAACTTATAAGCAGGAGTTTAGCCCTGTTTCTCCAGAATAAATATCCCTATGTCTAAAACTTTAAATGATAATCAAAAAAGACATATTCATGTAATTCATGCTATGCATTTTCCTTCATTGGGCCTTGATAAAAACAGTCATCTGGTGTTGGAGCACCATCTTCCTTCTCAGTTACAGTCTCTACAGCCCCAGAAGCAGACACAATAACCATTGTTTTATTTGTTGAAGCTGTCTTCTGTTTCTCAGCAAGAGCTGCACAAACAGCAACAACCTCATCACTTTCAAAATCATAGTCAGGAATTGACTTTGGTGAGAAATCTGTTGCTTCTGCTGATGATTCACTCTTTTTAATCCTCTGTGCCACTTTCTGCTGCTCCTGGAGTGTTCTTGCCCAAGAAAGTTCTCCTTTCAATATTTCAGAGTTCATTTAGGTGTGAAAGGCTACTTGAAAACCTCAAATTGCTTCATCCATTTTTGTCCTTCAGCTCTCTGTTGTCATATTGTTCTATTGTTTGTCTCCTGATCCTTTAGTTTATGCTTCCTAATGATCTTCATTTCTAAACTTTTCTCCAAATCTCTTGCCTTTGTTTTTTCCTTTTGGGCTGCAGCACCCCATTTAGTATCTCTTACAAATCTGGTCTTTTGGTAACATATCCTATCAGTTTTTGTTTGCCTGTGAAGACTTAGAACTCACCCTCATTTTTGAAGGACAGCTTTGCTGGATGCAGAATTCTTGGCTGGCAGTTTTTCTCTTTCAGGACTTTAAATACATCATTCCACTTTCTTCTCGCCTCCATGGTTTCTGATGAAAGGTTGGCAGTTAATCTTATCGAGTTTCCCTTGTATGTAATGCTTTGCTTTTCTCTTGCTGCTTTCAGAATCCTCTCTTTATCTCTGATATTTGTCATTCTGAATAGTAGGTGTCTCAGGTAGGTCTATTCGCATTTATTCTGTTTGGGGTGCACTGTCCTTCTTGGATATTGATACTTATGTCCTTCATAAGGGTTGGAAAGTTTTCAGTAACTATTTCCTCAAATATTCTTTCTGCCCTTTTTCCATTCTCTTCTCCTTCTGAGACACCAATAATACGAATGATTGTGCGTTTTGTGTTGTCATTCAATTCCCTTAGACTCATTCCATTTTTTCCATTCTCTTCTCTTTCTGTTCTCCTCTTTTCCAGTTCAGATGTTCTGTTTTTGAAATCACTAATTCTGTGTTCAAGCAATTCAAATCTGCTCTCATGTGCCTCTAATGTATTTTTAATCTCATCCATTGTGTCTTTCATTTCCATAAGGTCTGTTAGTTTTCTTTGCAGACTTTCAAATTGTGCTTTATGCTCTCCCCTCATCTTCTTAATACCCTTTATTTCTTTAGTCATATTTTCTTTAAATTCTTTGAAGTGATTTAGGAGAGGATTGTAATATGCAAAATTAAAAAGAACACCTAACACGTCAGTAGAAAAGTAGAAAAGAAAGAGAAAACCCTATACAAAAATGTGCAGGAGATTTGAACAGACACTTCACAACAGAGAAACTCCAAAGTACTGTACTAATGAGCATAAGAAAATCTCGGAAATCAGGGAAATCTCAGTCATCAGGAGATATAACTATACACTCAGTAAATTGGAAAAACACGAAAAAAGTGGTTAACATCAACAGTGATGTTGACAGTATATACCCTGATTAGGATGTGATGGCAATGGCAGTTTACTCCTGTGGTCTTCCTCCCCAAAACCCATAACCCCAGTCTAATCAGATGCATCTCAATTAACGAACATCCCACAATGTATATGACCAGTGCTACTCAAGACCGTCAAGGTCATCCAAAACCAGGACAGTTAAGAAACTGCCATAGTATAGAGGAGCCTAAGGAGATATGGCAACAAAATGTAATGTGGTATTCTGAATGGAACAGAAAAAGAACATTGGGTTAAAAACTAAGAGAATCTAAACTGAGTATGGGCTTTAGTCTGGGGGGGGTGGGTGGAGAAGTAAAACAAGAAGCAACATTGACATAGTAAAATCATCTTCAACTTTCCTTGGCCTTAAAGTACAAGTCTTTAATTGAATCTGAGTCATATAAAATGGCCAGAAATCCATGA
Source organism: Cabassous unicinctus (assembly GCA_029593785.1). Classification (NCBI taxonomy): domain Eukaryota; kingdom Metazoa; phylum Chordata; class Mammalia; order Cingulata; family Chlamyphoridae; genus Cabassous; species Cabassous unicinctus. Next base: position 22,933 of record JAQZBX010032768.1, read on the forward strand.
AAATACTATATAGCTTTTTCCCTTAAATTGGGTCTGAGTTTTTTCACCTTGATTACCAGTGGAGATTAAGTAACTTCTCTCACCTGTTATTTTCTGTAAGCGAGCAAGGGACATTTCAGCATAAGATGGGCTCTATAAAGGGAGGCTACCAAGGGCCAGGACATAGCAATCATTTTTTCCTCCTGAGAAACACATGTTTATGTACCAACCAAATAATTATTTCACAAATGTTCATTAAATACTCCATACAGAAAACTTGGGGAATTGCCATTTTATTGGGCTATTTAAAAAATATCTTTTAAAAAAAAATTTACAGTTGACTTGATTGAATGTCTTACACATTCTTTCTGAGTTTTATTCCAAAGTGTTTTATGATTTATCACTGTTGTTGCCATTGCTAATGAAATTAGTTTTTCATTACATTTTCTAATTTTAAATGGGACTGGCTTTTCATTACATTTTCTATTTTTATAATATAGATATATTTATATATAAGGGTGCTGCTGATTTTCTGTCTGGCCAACTTAGTAAAGACTATGTCTAAAGGTTTTTGTTGATTCATTCAGATTTTTAGATAAGCAAATGATTTGGGTGCAAATAAAAAGAATTAAAAGATTGAAAGTATCAAATGTGATGAGGATATGGAGCAATAAGAACTGTTATCCACTACTATTGAATGTATAAATTTACACAATGATTTTGGAAAACAGTATGGAACGATTTTGGAAAACAGTATGGAAGTATCTTGCAAAGTTGAAAATATGCATACCCTATGACCCATCAAATCCACTCTTAGGAATTACCATGGGGAAAAAAATTATGCAGTATGCATCAGGATGTATGTACAAGAATGTTCATAGCAGAATATTCATTATAACCTCAACTGGAAACAGGCCAAATTGTTCCTTAAAAGTAGTATGAATCAATATATTGTAGTCTATAAATGTATTAGGATTATAAATGACAATAAAAATGAAGAACCACAAGTATATGTACAAACATGAATGAATCTCACAAATACAATATTGAATGAAAGGAACTTAACTCAAAAGAATATATATTCCATTTATATAAACTTTAAGAGGCAAAACCAAACTATACAACTTAGGGTAAAATTATAAAGAAAATGGAGAATGTGATTGCCATAAAATTAAGATATCAGTTACCTCTACAGGAAGGGATGGAGTTATATCCAAGAAGGAACACATGAGGCTATAGTGGTGGGATGGGGTGGGGGAGAGGAGCTTCCAGAATGTCACAAAATTTGATTGTTTTTGATGGCTGGTAGTTAAATGATATTTGCTTTATCATTAAAATGTATATTTATGTTTGTTCCCATCTGTGTGTGATTGTTATATTAAACATTAAAAATGTAATAAGAATCAAAGCTGTGCTTGTATAATTACTCTTATCTAAAATTTTATCTCATAATCCTGAACAATATCAACCACAAGATTGCAGTGTTTTCCTTTACTTCTCAGTTTTCTAAATTATAATAAAAATAAGCAGAATTGGAAAATAGGAAGATGAACAGAAATTCAAATTCATTGTAGGCAGTAAGTCTCCTTTCTACCTTATATGATGAAGATGTATATCAGTGGTTCCCAAAGTGTGGTATGAAGACCCCTGGGGTTCTGAGAGACATTTTCAGAGGTCTGCAAGGACCTTCCTTTTCCAAAAGCCTATTTGAGGTTGAATTTCTTTAACATACTTCAATCAAAACAACATGCCATGAAAGCTTGAATACAGGAGCAGATAGGAGAGTCCAGTTGTCTTCTCCTAAACCAGACATTAAAGAGATTTGTGAAACTATAAGGCATTAACACTCTTTTCACTAAATGATTTTTGGTTTTGGAAAATATAGCTATTTTTCATGAAAACATGTTTTAAAATTACATATAATTTTTTTTGTTTGTTATTTTAGGGTGAATGAATAAATATAGAAAACTTTCTTGCTGTAAATTCTAAAATAAATATCAAGAAATAAAACCCACATAAATACAATCAATTTGGGAGGTTCAGTAACTTTAAAGAGTAGCAATGAATCCTGAGTCCAAAAAATTTGAGAACTGCTGATATCAATATTTTCATGTATCTATTTGGATGGTTAATTGGGAACAAGTATTATTAGTTTATAACATTGCTCTCTTTTTCTTCTGTGGTTGTCCTATTCAAATCACAAAGTAGCATGGTCAGCATATTTCCTGACCATGGGTGGGTAGCAATGGCAGTGTAGCTGCAGATTATCTCAGAGTAAAGACCATTGGAAAGGAAGGGGTTGGAAGGTAATGAGGACACAGACTAGGAGGAAGAGCTTGGCGCAGAGGTAATGCTCTCCACACCCAAAACATGAGCTCAATTTCACCAGAAGTCCTAATTGCAATGGGGAAAAATTGCTTAGCAACCTAGAGAGTTTCTGTGAAACTTGGGAACCACAATGGAAAAGCCAGTGTTCAGGGTGAGGGAAAAGGAGAGTCCGTCTTCTCCAGCCTTCCACCTGTTGCCTCATTCTCATCCTCACTTAGCGCCTAAAGCGAATCCTGCTCAGGGCAGGGGTTTCTCAGTAGCCACAGGCCAACAACTGGTGCTGTAGAGATTTCAACTTGAGGCCTCTGATCTGGTTGAGGGTGGGCTATGCATCCACATGTCACTGGTTTCCAGACCTCTTCTCTGTCCCACCCTCTGGATGTCTTGTCACAGGCATTTGCCTAGACGCTTTCCACAGTTGCCCTTTCGTCACTTCAAGATCTAGTGGGATATGGCCACTTC
>JAQZBX010032769.1:0-25709 GCA_029593785.1 Cabassous unicinctus
CTGAATGTCACTGATTTAATTAAATAGATTCTAAGATTCACCTCAGGATACTGAGAGAAGACATATGGAATACAGGACTCACAGTTTTCTCTGTCTCTGCTTGTGATTAGTGGATATCCCCGCTGTTGCCTTCGTGTAGAAATGTCATGCTTTGCCAGTTCAAAATTATAATTGTGATATTCACTCATCTCTGGAGAAAAAAAATTCAGGCCAATATGAGTTATGGCCTTTCCACTACATGGGGCATACATTTTTAAAATTCAGCTTGCCATTTCCACACATATGTTTCCCATGAATATATTTTTAAAATTATAATAACATGAATTTACTTTTGTTTTATATTACTCTTTTCTTATGATTTTTATTTACTTTTTATTATTTTTAATTTTATTTTAAAAGAAGTTTTAGATTACATAAGTATTACATAAAGAATGTAGGGGATTCCCATATGCCCCATCCTCATCCCCTCCCACACTTTCCCACATTAACAACATCTTTTGTTAGTGAGGTACATGTGTTACAATTGATGAACACATATTGAAGCATTGCTATTAACCATGGACTACAGCTTACATTGTAGTTTACACTTTGCCCACACAATTTTATGGGTTATGACAAAATGTATAATGGCCTGTATCTGTCATTGTAATGTCATGCAGGACAATTCCAATGACTTGAAAATGCCTTGTTATACCTATTCTTCCCTCTCCCTCCCCTCAGAACCTCTGGTGACCACTGCCTTTATATCAATGAAAAAAGTTCTTCCATTGTTAAAATAATAATAAGTCTGTAATAGAATAATAATGTCTTAGTCCATTGTTCATTCCCCAATCTTGAGGATTTGGGGATGGTGATGCCCACTCTGTTTCTAATTGGGAGGGGGCTTAGATCCCATGGAACAAATGGGTGGCACTGTCTTGCTTAGAGTTTCAAACACTCTCTTTTCCTTGGGATGGGCATTGTCCATCATCATCTCCTTGTTAGTTGTCCTGGATGAGTCCAATGAACTGGAGAGTAGGTGTGGCAACTCTGATGAGATTCAGGGCTCAACCAGCACATGAACAGACTGAAAATTTAAGTCTCTGGGACATATGTTTAACAAAAATAATGCTACTTATAGGTTAAAATAAAAGGGGCAGAAGAGCCTTGTGTAGGGAAACTATAAATGAGTCTAACTCTGTTATGATTTTTAAAGTTTACTATATAAATAAAATTATATTTATTCCATGACAAAGTATCTTTAGCATTAATCCTATGTATTATTAAAATAAGTTAATTCATAACATATAAAGATCTCTAACATTATAATAAGGAAACATAGTGAAAAAGAGGAGTAATGAGATATGCTAAATCATAGATTGATATTTACTAACTTCACACAAATAATTTAACTTTTGCACCCAGTTTCCTCACTTGCAATACAACATGGTGTGCTATTTTAAGAATAAAATGAAATAATATATGCATAGTATCAATAATGCCAAGCACATAATAAGCAGTAAGTAAATGCTAGTGTGTCTAATAGTCTTTATAGTGAATAACACACAAAGACTGAAAGAATAAGGTTTGATGGTTTAGGATAAAGACAAATAAGAAATCTTGGCTCTGAACAAAACAATAAAACATTTTGCTCTCATTTTGAAATATTAATCACTTGCTGAATATTGAGAAGCCTTTTATACATAACAATGAAAATGTTGCCTTTTATATCTAAAAGTTAGATTTAAGCTTTGTTTCACATAAGATGTTTAATTATTAAACCTGTGAAGCAAAGATGATAGATATCATTTATGAATAAGATGAGGTAATCCTGGAGATGGCCAAAAACATATTTTTTTAAAAATACAATGTTGCCAACCATGAGTGATTTATAACACTTTCAGTTTAAGAAGCACTTTCATATACATGTCACTTGATTTGAATCTCACAGAATCCATTCAAGTAGTTAAGGTGTGTTTCTTCTATCTCTATGGATAGAAAAGGAAAATAAAGGGTATAGAAAATGCAGATTGCCTCAGATCTCAAAGCTAAAATATGGTAGAAGTTAGATAAAAATTTAATTCTTCAACACCATGAAATCAGCACCCTGTCCGTGGACCTTACTTTGGAATATATGATAACCTATTTCCCCAATGTAACAGAGTTAGGCTCATTTATAATTTCATTACACGTGATTCTTTACACCTTTTATTTGAACCTATAAGTAGCACTATACCTGTTAAACATATGTCCCAGGGACTTAAATCTTTGTCTGTTCATATGCCTGTCGAGGCCTGAATCTCAGTAGAGTTGCAGTCAACACCTACTTCCAGTTCATTGGACTCATCCAGGTCAATTAATCAAATGATGATGATGGACACCCCCCATCCCAAAAAACAAAGAGTATCTACAACTGCAAACAAAGCAGTTCCTTCCATCTGCCCCATAAGATCTAAGCCCCCTCTTAATTGGAAGCAAAGTAAGCATCACCATCCCCAAATCCTCAAGACTGAGAAATGAACAAACATAAGGGCGGAATATAACCATGGACCAAAGTAGACTTATTATTATTGTAGTAATGGAAGAACTTGCATCATTGATATAAAGACAGTGGTTACCAGAGGTTCTGAGGGGAGGGGAAGGGGAGCCTAGGTGGAACATAGGCATTTTTAGGACATTGGAATTGTCCTGCATAATATTGCAATGATGGATATAGTTCAGTATACATTTGTCAAAATCTGTAAAATTATATGGTGCAAAGTGTAAACCATAACGTAAACTATAGACCATGGTTAGTAGCAATGCTTCAATATTTGTTCATCAATTGTAACAAATGTACCACACTAATGAAAGATGCTGTTAATAGGGGGAGATTTGAGAATGGAGGGGGTGGGCCATATGGGAATCCTCTATATTGTTTATGTAAATTTCTGTAATCTAAAACTTCTTTAAAAATAAAATTTAAAAATTTTAATTCTTCTTACTCCAAATCCCACTGTCTTCTCAATATTCCAAGCTGCCTCAAATATATGTGACTTTACTATAGGCAATTAGTGAAATGGGTGAGGGTTCCTTGTTTTTGAAGACAATTTAAAAGTAACATAAAATGATTCAGAGTAAATTACTTTCTTATGGCTTATATGTTTGCATAAAAGTCTGGTTATCTTAATATAATACAAAGAAAGAATTACACATTCCTGTGGAAAATACATACCCAGGTTGTGATTAGGCCTCCGATCACGTATTAACCGCATCTTACTAATTATGACTGCATGTGTAACCCAGCGACAAACCTTAATGATTCATTCCACAGAGGATTCCTGAATAAAATAAAATTGAGTGTTTACTTTTTCTGTATTTTTTTTCCTTCTGGTGAGATGAAAGAATTTGATGGGAAAAGTGAGAATTTGGAAATATTTCCCTGATGCATGACTGAAAAAGGGAATGATGGAAATGAAGACTCATAGAAAACTAGGTAAAATTAATTTTATAAGTTTCACTTGGTTGTAAAATAACAACCAATTGCTTCAAAGTGCAATAAAGATAAAACTGTTTTTTTTAAATTTACCTCCATTAAACTATTTTCCTCCAAATATATTTTACATCCCTGATATTGAATGACAACATGGATAGTTTTCTCTTTATAGTTGATTCACTTGATTTGGTAATAATTGATTTCTGTGCTAGCCAAATTTGAGAAAGAAATGAATTTTGTTCTATGCTTTTTCCAAGTACTTTTGATCCCAACTTTTGTCTATATTACCATCATTGTAATCCTTAACAATACATCATCATCCTCATCATCACTGATAACAAAAAATCAACTCCATCAGCATTAACAAAAATGAGTTCACCTGTGCATAGTAAAGATAGTAATCTTACGGTGTCTGCAGAGCCCCCATAAAAATCATAGTATTTAATAAAAATGAGTAGTGCTATTTTAAGTACTGAATTTTCATATATGATCGTTATACCTGGAAGGAATAGATATAATTTGCTTCATTTTGCAAGTAAAATTGTGTATCACAGAAGGCAAGTGCCTTCAACAAAATCAGAAAACCCGTAAGTGTCAGAGTTGAAATTGAAATTCAATTATTCTAATCCCAAAAGTAAATATTTTTTCTTCTAATTTTATTCAGAAGTGATAAGCATTCCCTGCCCTCACTTACTCTATTTCAACACTTAAGAAACAAATAGCATTACCTTATAGTATTAATATTTTTAAATACTTCTTGAGGTTGAAATACAGCTCTTCACTACTTGTGTAGAACTTGATAGAAATACATACCCTCGTACACACAGACACACACACCTGTTCCGAGAAGGAAGATCTTGGTTCTTGTGGATAAAATTCTCCTCTACAACTGGAAACTTTAGATGTACTGAGTTCCAAATTTTTAATTGATGTTAGAGATGCCCAGTGGATTTCCATTTATGATAAGGACATGGCAAATATTATTCAGCCCTAATCTTCCTGTGGAACAAACATGGTTCAAACCACAGTTCTTCTGCCTTATCACAAGAGAAAATTTGGTTAATGGAGTGGGTGAGGTGTGACCCAGAGTTTGCTAAATGTTAGTTCCTAACAACTTTTTATGACCAAAAAATGATCAATTCAGTGATAAGAAGCAGCCCACGACTTTGAGAGACAAATGATGGGGCTATATAATGTTTTCATGAATCAAAAGTGAAAAATTATTGTAACATATGGATATAAGAACTGTGTAGAAGTAAAGAAGGAAATTAAACTTCGTAATCACCCTGGGCACAAGCTGTTTTACGTTTGAGTGGTATCAAGTGTGATGCATCATGGGAGTTGGAACCATAGGGTGATATCTTTTATATATACATATATAAATATAAAGTTTTTACAAAATAGAAAATTGTATAATAGGTAATCATACACCTAGCTTCAAAAAATTATCAACTCATTGCCAATACTATTTCATTTATGATATATGTGGTGTTTCAGATCCTTCTCTGCTTCTAAATTAGGTCTTTATCTCCTTTATCCTTGTGGACATTGCTCCATTTTTATTCCTTCTTTATTATACAGAACAATAGCACCTAATCGTGCAAGAAGAGCAACATAATCAACTCATGTCTTAATGTTCTGATTTTTAGCTACTAATAATTTCTATTACATTTTAAAATTGTAAGTAGACTGGCACAAAAAAGAGTAGCTTAAAAAGACACGATGATGCGAATATTCTCGCTGTCCTGATTTTGTAATAATCAGGGTAGGCTAAACATTTGCTATATTAGAAACCATGCATGTGTCCCCAGGCCTACTTTTTCTCCCTAGGTCTGGTGTTTAGAATGCTGGTGATAAACTAAGTCTCATTTATTATATGACTACCCTGTATGAGAAATGACTGTAACTCTAGGTATCTTTGGTCAACCTTAAGAGATATAGCAGGGGGACAGATGTGGCTCAAATGGCTGGGCATCTGTCTCCTGTACAGAGGGACCTGGGTTTGATCCCCGGGATCTCTCAGTAAAAATAAAGAAAAATATAGAAGGCACATGGGCCACCGGGACCCATGCGCAGGTGCGCTGTCAGGCCCCGTAAGCAGGGAAGCCCCTCAGGCCCCCACGTGTGGGCATGCGGCCAGGGCGCTCAAGTGGGTGCACCCCCCAGGCCCCGTGCGCGGGTGCCCCGCTGGGCCCCGCGAGCCACGCAGCAAGATGAAGACGTCCAGGAGAGTTAACTAATTTTCCTTAGGCAGGAGGATGCCTCTTTCCCACATCGGAGGTTCCGAGGATCGAATCCCAGTGAAGACAGGAGGAGAAGGATGAGAAGAAAGGGCAGGAAACAGATATAGGAGTTGCCCAGCAAATGGACACAAAACAGCAAAAACGGGGGTGGGGGGTGGGGTGTTAAAAGTAAATAAATAAATAAATCTAAAAAAAAAAAGTATAGGGATGTAAGATACGGACTATAGTTAATAATACTTTGATGATGCTCTTTCATGCCTTGTTAACAAATGTTTCACAACAATGCAAAGTATTTGTGGTGGGGTGATGTGTGGGGGCCCTGTATGTTTGTTTTGTAAGTTCACAGTGATTACTGAACACTTACTGTTTATGTATGTTCATGTATGAATGAAATACTTCAATAAATTGTTTTAAAAAAAAAACATGATGACTAAATATAATGCGGTATCCAGGATGGATCCTGAAACAGTCGAAGGACTAAGGAAATCTGAATAACATGGACTTTAGTTAATAATAATATATCAGTATTGGTTAGTTCACTGTGAAAAATTTACTATACTATTGTAAAATGTTAAATAGGCGAAATTGGCCGTACGGTTTCTGAAAACTGTACTATCTTTGCAATTTTTTCTGTAAATGTAAAAGTAACTAAGATAAATGGTTTATTTAAAAATAAGTGACTGGGCATTCTCTGGAATGTTGGAAGAAGAAGGAGAAGGAGTAGAAGTAGTAGTAGTGGTAGTAAAAGGAGGAGGAGGAGAAGGAGGAGAGGAAGAAGAGGAAGAGGATGAAGAAAAAGAAAAGGAAGAAAAATAAAAAGAAGAAGGAGGAGGAGGAGAAATAATATCTGGGGGCCTATAGAAGAAGAAAACAAAACAAAACTCTAGCGAGAAACAGCTAAGACAGCTGGGCTCACTCATATTAACTCTCACTGAATCCGTGCTCATAAAATCAAAGCTTCAAACAAATCCACAATCAGCAAATTCAATCAAGAAAGCATAATTAGACAATAATCTTCAGCTAATAGAACAATCAGACAATGTAAACATATACTATGAACAATATGTACTAGAGAAAATTAAAATAAAATGTTGATTCTGTGAAAATTTAAGAAAACCAATAACCCAATGACAAGAGTGTTTAAGTGAACAAAAGAAAAATATATGTGTGGGAGAGAAAGAAACAAATCCCATGAACAAATATTACCAGGATTTAAAATAAAAATGTATACGCATGTTATCAAGAGGTTCTGTAGACTATGGCTTTGTATTACTAGGCATGCACTCATATTGTGATAAAACTGCATGCCATGATGAAAGCAAGGAAGCGATAACTCCAAAATTCAGGATGAGGGTTACTTCTGTGTGGGAGGCAGTGAGATGGAATATGGTTGAATCACACAGGCAAATTCAACTGAATTGATAATATTTCTGCTTTTAATTTGATTGGTGGTTACATTAGTGTTTATTTTACTGTTTTGATTTATAAAATGTGATATATGCTACCTGAATCCTTAATCATAGTGAAATAACATATCACAGGACTCGCAGGAAGCAACCATAGTATAAAACAGGGGTGAGCACACTCTTACTATAAAGGGACAGATAGAAAATATTTTAGACTTGCAAGCCATAGGGTCTCTGTTGCAATTTCTCAACGTTGCCCTTGTGTTGTGAAAGCAGTCTTAGACAACTGTAAATGAATGCATGTGGCAGTTGCTGTTACAATAAATACAAAAAACTGTATTTATAAACTAAGCCTGTGGGTCAGATTTGTTTCATGGGCCAAAATATACTGACCCCTGGTGTGCATAAAAAAAATAATAAGTGAAGACATGAGAGCCCAATAACAACAATGGTTAAATACACAATTTATTCATTCATTTATTTAAAATAGCATCAAGATATGATAAGGTACAATAAGAATATAAAAGAAAGCATTATAAAATTTTAAGAAAAAACAAAATTATCAAACTCAAAATTTGAAAAGATATACTAAGGAAGGAAAACACCTTTTATATGGTGGTATGTTTCAAGCTGGACAATACATATATTTATTCAACACATTTTTTAGTAAATGCTATTCACTATACACTCTTTTAGGCTTAAGGAATATAAAAGTGAACGTTCCAGACAAAATTTCTTGCCCTTGTGGCATTTACATTTTAGTTTAAGTGATAGAAAATGAGCAAGTATAAAACAAGTTAAAAATAAACAAGATAAGTGAGTATAAAACATGTTAAAGAGAAAAAGGAAATGTTTTCTCCTGACATTTTTATACCAATATTCTTTTCAGCTACTCAACCTTTTCCATTGACTACTGAAGATAGTAATATTAAATCTATATATGGGAACAGCAAACTGATGCTTCCTTGCAAACACATTTTTACCAATATTTGGTTTAAAAAAAGAAATGAATGGAGGCTTAAATGTAAGCTTTTTATGGGGAAATCTGATTCACACTTGCCTGATAGTTTTAGATTTAACTGGGATAATTTGTCCTTAAATATAAAATTGATTAAAAGACACTGGAATAGGTTATAAACAGAATCGAAATGTCCTATAAAATCTGTTTAGTTCAGATAACAGGTATGAAAAGTTCATTTCTTGCAGAGCACTGATTATAAACTTGTAACTTTTCCTAAGCTGTAAGATTTTGCCTCATCATTTTACAATCTTTGATGGTCAAAGTAAAGAAATATGTGAGAATTTTACACCAGTGAAATTCTAGCTTTTATTTGAACATTTCTAGTTATATAATAAGAAATATATAACAATTGCAGAAAAGAATGGAGCAATATTGCTCCCATATTATTTATAAATAAATATTTATTAAGTGCTTAGTCTGGACAATGTACTCATCTAGGCACTGGGAAACAAAATTTTATGTGCTATTATCCCTGCACCCAAAAAACTTACAGCCATTGTGGGGAAGCTACAAAAACATACCTACAATTCTAATTCCTTGAACAAAGTTTCATAATAAAGCTAAGCACGGAAGCTATAGTGTCGTAAATAAAGGCCCTAACCAAATTGATAGGTGAGGAAAGGATTCTTAAAGAGAAAAATTCTAAGGGTCTTAGAAGAGGAGTTTTTTTAAAAGGTGAGTTAAAAGCACATACTTGAAAAATGAAATATGTGCAAAAAAACACTCCAGTTTCTTTCTCAATGCTCTGCATATACTTACTCTGCAACTATGATGATGAATTATTTATTGAGGATTTGCTGTTATGTGGATTTGCCAAAGGACGTGAAATAACTTTCATAATAAATGGAATATGATTTTAAAAATGAATTTATGCAGAAACAATAGTTTGAGTACAAAAATGCAAGTATTAGCTTCATATGGACAAATGTATCTGACTTCTTAAAACTATTAGAGAAAGAACGCCACAGTGCCATTGCCACCTGCCCAGATACAAGTCATTTGAGAACAAACACCACGGCAAACTCTTTAGAAATTACATTTGTTAATTGAGAAGAACCTCCAAGATCTAAACAACTGACCTTTTTGGCCAGTAAGCTACTGGCTGACTTGCACTGTTGAGCACGTATTAAGCTCTTCCTGTGTACCACAAGTGGAGGAGGTGCTGAGGCCACAGTGCAGCTTTGTGGTAGGAAACAGTGCTCTGGACAGGATGCTCACTTCAAGCTGTGACACTAAAACTGGATGTGGTCAGAGGTGTTTTCTGGACAATCATGAAAGCACAAGCTGTGTGGCTACCACCAAGTGAAAACTGCATCACCTTGACTCTTCTGTAAATGTGTTGGGCTGATTAGGGAGGTGACAAAAAAAAACTAAATTCAAAATTCACATGGACAATGAAGCAAATAATATTGTAAGTGTAATTTATATCACCGAATCGTTAACTTGAAAGTGGTTAAAATAGGAAATTTTGAGTTGTGTACAAATTACTAAAATAAAATGTTTTTTAAAATTTACCCCAATACTGTGATGGAACTGTCCTATATCAAAGTTGTGGTGGTGGTGACACAATTGCTAAATGTACACGTTTGCTAAAACGTATTGAATTGTACACTTAAAATGGGTGAATTTTATTATACCTCAATAAATTGTCAAATATTTTAATGAGAGGAAATGGAAGAAATAAAGCTCAATCTTTGGATATGCATGGGCATATTGAAGCAGAAGTGAAATGATAAGCAATATAAAAGTGAAAACTGCAAACTTATTTGAAAAAATATTTGTTAAGAACCTATTATACATTCAACTAGGCATTATGCCCTGGGCAAGGCATATAGAATGTCAACTAATACACTAAAATAAGATGAACACAAGGCAGAGATTTCATAAATCTTGAATGTAATCAATGCTTTGGGGGAAAGAAATACAAATTCCATCTTGGCAATTAACTGATATTTTTTGGGTTTCCTAAGCTGTAAAATAAGGGGAATGATTAAATAATTTCTTGGCCTCATTTCAGTTGAAATGCTATAATTCTGGAAAAAAACACATTTTTTTTGGATATCTTTTTTGTGTTCGCAAAGAACTCTTTTCATTATATAAACTTAGCCCGTACAAAGACTCTTTGTTTTGTTTGCTTAATTGCAATTTATATGATGTAATGGAGCAGAAAAATTACTTTTCCCTGTGGTATTATCTTAGAAATTGTGAATAAATATCCATAAATATATAATTACTCTTTATAAAATAACTCTCAGCTGAAACATGTGCATGGCTTATGGACAGACTAATTCAAATTTCCTGGTTGCTTTCATTTGTTTGCTTGCTTGTTGATGATTTTCCATTTAACTTTACATTTCTGGCCACAGTGATAGCTCCATATTCATGAAGAAATGATGCCCTTAACAATTTCTGCATCTTGCATGTTCTGTTTACTAGAGTGCATAAAATTTCAAAAAATAAAAAAATTACATGGATGCAAGAAAATTTGGACATTATTTATCCCAAGTGCCTAAGAAAACATATCTAGTAATAAGATAACATCTCTCTAAAGGAAAATGGCTCAATAGTTATGGATCTGGGTGGAACCAATATCTCCCAAGTCACAACTTTTTTTTCCTTTATGCACCTATGAATAGATGGTCAAATTCTAATTGACTTATCCTTCTTCCTTTATCCCCAGTAGATTCATTTATGAGCACAAGAATGAAAAAATGCATATGGTTTTAATTCCTCTCTTGGAGAGCATGAGAATAACCACTATCTCAATTCTCCTCCTGTGGTTTTAACCTAAGAGTCCTAGATCCTTTCTATACTGCATTTAACTTTTCTCTATTAGTTCAACAGATTTATCAGCACCAAAGGTCTAGAAAAAACAAACACATAAATAATAAAAGGAAATTACTGATAGTTTCACAAAACTGTTCTCTGTTTATTGAACTAGTATGTGGCAAGCATATTGCTTGACATTGAATATACAAAGTTTAATAAAGTAGAAAGTACAATCCATGTCATCTAGTTGCTCACAACCCATTGAGGGACAAGCAGGCACAGCATCTGATTTTAAATGAATAATTTGCAGTGGTAGACATAATTATAGAAGATAATATCATGGATGACCATGTTACAATAGGCTGCCAATATCAACTATGAGAAAAAGGTGTTAGGGAAGGCTTCCTGGATTAGGTGATTTTTGGATGAGTTTTTAACAAACGTGTGAGATATCAAGGTGAATGGGGTTAAACCATACCAAGCACAGGAAACAGAAATGTCAAATACACAGAATAAAGAGATAGAATTTTTACCACAAGCATGGTTATTTCCAATAGAAAGGCCCGTCCAATCCAGCGCCACAAAGGAGAAACATGTCTCTCAGTGAAGTGATTTAATGCAAGTACACAAGCAAGGAATCTTTCCCAAACCAGTTCAAAGTGAAAATGGGAACTAGGGTTTTTATAGGCAAAGGAGATGGGTAGGAAAGAAGGAATACAAGTGATGCCAAGTGAGGAGGGTACAAGCAATTTCTCAGTCCTGCATTATCTCAAGCACATTAAACTTGTCCTTGGATGCAGCGGCTAAAATACCACAGTTTAGATATTGTTGTGCAGGTGCAAAGTCTTCATGGCTCCTTTCTCAGCTGACCACTCAAGGATATCAAGCTTTTTGTCTCTAAGAAAACTTACAGATTTACTGGGTCATAAAGTGCCCCTGACAGCATTCTGTCTGGTTTTGCTTTGAGATGTTTTCTTATTTCTGTAACCAAAGCTGAGGTCTGGTTAATATCCTTCAGGGAACTAAGTTCAAAGAGTAAACTTCTAAAGTTAGATTAATAGAAAATCAGCTCAGTTGGTTTTAGAATTTTCAGAGCTGAGTGAAGAAATTTTTAGTAAGCACATTTTCCAGCCATTAGATTGAATGAACTGAGCTATATGCAGACCAGAATTGGTTTATTAAGAGGGGTTGTGAATAACTAGAGATGAAATGGAGCCTGGAACCACTCAGACCATAAGCAGTGGATATGAGTGAGAAGAAGAAAGTCTCATAAACTAAGCTAAGTTGCTTGAGTAGTACCACACAGTCAATAAAAAGCCTTTCAGGAGTTTTAATCAAGGAATTGACAAGGTCAGACTTGTATACTTTAGGTAGACAATTTGACCTGCACAGAAGACAATGGATTTGATATGTAATGGGGATGAAAGAACAAAAAGGAATCGTTATTTACTAGGTATAGTAAAAGTAAATGATGTTATTACCTAGAACTGTGAGATTGGGAATGGTGAGGCCAACACTAGTTAGAAGGGAAATTGACATCTGGGGCATGGAGGACAGTAGGAAGTAGAACAATGTTTTTCGAGGGTAGAAAGAAAAGAACTGTTAACTCAGTTGACATTGAATAACTCTATATTCAATGAAAATATTCTTCAGGGTTAAAAATGAAATCAATGTATTCTCAAATAAAGGAAAACTAATAAAATGTCACCACCAGAAGTATTTTAAAAGAATGGCTAAAGGGAATTCTCAAGCAGAAAGGAAACCCTAAAAGAAGGAATTTTGGAACATCAGGAAAGAAAAGAAAAAAAAATAAAATAAAAATAAAAACATGGCTAAATACAATAGACTTTCTTTTTATTTTTATATTTTCTAAATTTTGTTGGATGGTCAAAGCAAAATTATAATATTGCCTCATGTGGTTCACAATGTATGTAAAAGAAATATTTAAGGTAATTATATTATAAAAAGAGCACGGTAAAGGGACATAAAGGGAGGTAAGTTTTCTTATGTCACACAATCTGATAAAATATCTACAGCAGTAGTTTGTGATAATTTATGTATTTGTGATGTAATAACTACAGCAACCACAAAAAAAAAGGTATACAAAGAGATCCAATAAAAACATTATACATAAGTCAAAATGGAATTCAAATAAATGTTCAAGTAGCCCAAGGAAAGAAAACAGAAACAAAAAAACCCAAAGGGAATAAGAGGAGGGAAAACATGGCAGACTTAATTATACCAGAAAGAAGAAATAAAGATGTGATTATTTATAGATAAAATACAGCTGTTTATGTAGAAAATCCAGAAGAATCTATATCTGAAATTATAGAGTTAATATAAAAATCAGTGGTCGCTGGATATAAGATCAACATCCAAACCTGGATTATATTTCTATTTACAGCAACAAAATTTACAAAAGGATATTTAAAAATAAGGATGCCATTGTCAAAAGCATGAATATGACAGCTGTATTTCTGTAAGATTACAATACAGAACAATATAAAATATGACAGAGAAATAAAAGAAAACCTAAATATATAAAGATATATATCATGCTTTTGATCAGAGGACTCAACACTGCAAAGATGACAAATCTTGAAAAACTTTAAAGATTAAATGCAGTCCCATACAAAATCACAGTAGATTTTTAAACAGCTTTACTGAGATGTCATTCACATAGCATGACATTCAACCATTAAAGTGTATAATTTAGTGGATCTTGGTATAGTCACAGAGTTTGCAATCATCATCATTATCTAATTTTAGAAAATTTTCATCACCCCAAAAGAAGGCCCTGTACCCATTAGTAGTACCCATTTCCCATTTCCATCTCTTCTCAGTCGTTGGCAACTACTTTTCCACTTTCTGCCTCTATGGAGTTATGTATTCTGGACATTTCATAAAAATGAAATTATACAATAAGTGCTCTTTTGGGATAGATGAATGCAACAAATATTATAATATTGACCAAAGGAAGGTAGACACAAAATAATTCCTACAGTATGATTTCTAACCAATACATACGTTTTTAAACAGACAATATTGAACTATGGTATTAAAAACAAGTGACTGGGGGAACAGATGTGGCTCAAGTGGTTGAGCACCTGTTTCCCACTTGGGAGGTCCCAGGTCGGTCCTTGGTGCCTCCTAAAAACAAATAAAGAAACAACAAGGAAACAAACAAAAAAGCCAACTCAGGGGAGCCAATGTGGCTCAGTGGCTGAGTGCCGGCTTCCCGCATATGAGGTCCTGGGTTCAATCTCCAAGCCCAGGACCTCAGAAAAAAAAAAAAAGAAAAGAATCAAGTGACTGTTAGCTTTGGCAGAATGAAATGGATACTGGTTTCAAAGTGTCAGGAGAGGGGCTTTTGACTTGTTACTTTTATTTTATTTTATTTTATTTTATTTTATTTTATAGGGTTATATTGAAAGTACATTTGTGATAAATCATTGAGTGGTAAAGCAATGATTTCCATACTCTTTGGTGTGTATATTATATTTCACTAAAGACTTTTGAATACATTTTCATATTAGAACAAGTAATGTAATTCATATAAGACTTTTGTGATCATAATATTATTTTCATTTCGTGAACTCAGGTGTTTTAATTCTAAAGCTCATGCTTACAAGTATATAATTTTGAAGATCCACAACTGTCTGATTGAAGGCCATCTATGAGTAGCATAGCACAGTTATAGTTTTCATTTGATGCAACTATTATCCTGTTATGGAAAAAAATGAATAATTCTGTTATATTTTATGAGGGCAATTCATGAATCAATGCCATTTTGCATGTAACAGTAATAGAGAATATTATAAAATGGGTAATTTCATTTTTCATGCAATAATAGTAATGGTTGGTTATTTTGAGTAATGAATACTCTATACTTAACATATTTATATGAATATACATTTCATTCATTTTCAGTATCTTTCTACAAAGCCTATAATGCAATTTAAACAAATGTATTAATAGTCTTCTTCTGAATTTCTCTTTTTTGTATGCTTTCTTCTTCTATATAGCATCATTCGGAAAAACTCACATTTTGCTGAAATTTGAGCCATGTGTCCATAGCCATGGTTGATCACTGTGTTCACGGTAGAGTCCAGTCCATGAGATAAATAATAGAGACTTCAGAAAATTCTATCAGAAAACAAAGGATTTCTATTTAAATGAACATTAAAATGACTTTTATTATTTTTTTAAATACAAGTAGTGTTTTCTTTCATGTGATCTTGAATTTTCAAAGTACGATAAGAGTACTAGTACTAGAGTCTATTCTAACAATAAAAATACACTAAAGTTGAAAGCCCCTTTTTATTTTGCCAAATATTTTCCCAAATGTTTGTATTTTTGACTCATAATTAACTGTTGCAAAGTTTATACTTAATAAGATTATTCTTCTTGTGTTAATAAGGAAAATTTAGATTTATGTGATTTAATAACTGTTCCATTTCACAAAATTAGCATAGTAGGGATTTAAATAAGTTTCCAGACATATCCTTTTAAATCAATGTATTTTTCTACTGTTTCCCAGAGTTAGAGCTTTTTGAAGGAAATAAAGGGGCTGCTGTTGAGGAGATAAATGATATTGAAGCAAAAAATTTGTTTTCTTGACCCCAAACTAGATTAGACACAATTTTATGTTTCCGTATTGTTGGAATACCAGTGGTCCAGACCAAGTGTCTCAGATCCATTTCTTTCTTATACTCCCCACTAAGTGCAACTATAAACCATCCTGCTAGTCTCCACTCAGAATAACTAAAAAGACACAGCAAAAGAGAACTCTGGAATGTGGAAAGAGAAAAGTGAAATGGTTTGGGAAAATCTAGAAGAACAGACGGATACAGGTCATTATATATTTCATCATAACTTACAAAATTGCATGGGACAGAGTGTAAACTATAATGTAAACTATAGACCATGGTTAGTAGCAATTCTTCAATACGTGTTCATCAATTGTAACAAATGTACCACACTAATGAAGGATGTTGTTAATGTGTTGTGCTGTTTTTTATGTAACATTTACGTAATCTAAAGTTTCCATAAAATAAATAAATTTTTAAAAAAAGACATCAGGGTATCATATACTCAACCCAACAGAAGAAGGTGACCTAGGTCTAGTGATTCCTGACCTTCTGCCTAGTGATAGAAGGTGGTTCAGGTAAGTTTATCCCTTCTCTGAATTGGAAGACTTTCCTGATTTCAACACAAGGCAAGCCTGGCATTACTAGTAAGGGGGATCAACCGAGAGATCTACTAAAGTAAGAGCCAGGAGGAAGTGCTTTTCCTCCCCCAGAAAGAGAAGACAGAGATGTAGGGGATGGAGGAGAAAATGGAGATCCCATGACGACAAGTGCTTAGCCCAGCAAGCCACTTTAAGAGCAATGAACTGCCCCTCCCCTATCCAGAGACAACAGGCAGCCTGGCCACACTGGCAAGGATCCAGGATCCAGCCACAACTAGAGGTGTGGGAGGCCTCTTCATTCTTGCAGGCCTGGGATTTTTATCTTCCACTAAGAGAAACTGGGGCAGACAGGCATCCCCCACAGTTAGGGGACAACCCACCACAACACATCCCCAGCCAGGGAAGTAAGCTTTGATCCATAGACTGGTTCCACCCATCCAGTGGCACCAGGTAACCTGGCCTGGGGAAACTTCTTCCAGCCTCTCAGGCAGCACCAGTGGAAACTAGCGGGAACCCCAGTAGCACCATAGAAATGAAGCAGAACAAAGTAGTACTGCAAAGACCCTGAAAATTAACATGCCATTGGAACCACAGCCAAAACAGTATCCCAGGAACTGTATGCTAAACATAAACAGGGTGCTGCATACTAAAATTTAAAACGCACAGTAATACTTGCAGACTTTAGTACTTTTTTCTAAGTATAAAGGAGCACATAGGCAGAAAACCATTAAGTTCATAGAAGGCTTGAGCAACACCATCTGCCGTCTTGACCTAATTGGCATTTATAGAACACTCCACACAGCAGCAAGGAACACTGGGAGAAAATGGCGGTGCTCACTGGGATGCAGAGACTGGCGATTGCAGGCAGAAAGTTTATTGGGAAGCTCTCCCAACCGAAGGGGTCTGAAGAATAGACTTCAGCACACACACACACCCAACATGGCGGGGGTCTGAAGAGAGACTTCAGCCGGCTCTTGGAAGGGGGTGGATATGACTTTATACAGTACATCAATAGGCAGGGAGGGGGTTAGAGTCCATCGGAGTACAGCCTGGGGCCAATAAGGGGCTGTAAAAGTAAATTCCTCTTGTGTATGGCTTAGGGATAGTGGGCTAGGAGGTGGGGTATTCTTGGAACGCAGGACGGTTTGGTGGTGCCTGGAAGGGGTAAGGGTCCTTATCTGCTCATTCCCACTGTGATATGGCTCCTTTGTTCATTCTTGGGGGAGATGCACGTAGGCTGTACCTTGCTCAATTGATTGGAATGGAGCCACAGCCTTATGACCCGTTAATCATTGCAAACCTTGTAAGGGGGAACCTCTAACAAACACACAGTCTTTTCATGTGTACATGGTACAGTCACAAAGACAACATTTGGGGTAAAAAATTTCAAGAAATTTTAAAGAATTGAAATCATACAAAGTATGTTCTTTGAACATAATGGACTATAACTAGAAATCAAAAATTAACAAAAATATGTATCAAGATGTCAAAAAGAATGTCACAGGGGAAATTAGAAAAAAATTTTGAATAGAATAAAATGAAAATATAGCATATCAAAATTTGTCAGATATATCTAAAGCAGTGCCATCTTTACATGGGAAAAAAAGAAAGAATAAAATACAAATAAATTGGAATGGAAGAACTGAAACTAATTTTATAGATGATAAAATGGATGTATAGAAAATCCAAATGAATGTACCAGTAAATTATTATAATAAAATATAAGGTTAACAAGATTGCTGGATGCAAGATTAATATATTCAAATCAATTGTAGTGTGATATATTTGCAACAATAGAAAAGTAAATATAAAATATGAGTTCAATGAAACAAAAATGTGCAAGGCTTCTATATAAAACTAGAAAACAGTGTTGAGAGAAAAATAAATGGCAGATTATGTTAAGACACAATATCATAAAGATGCCAATTTTCAACAATTACGCTATTGATTAAATATAATTTCAATAAAGTCACAGTATAATTGTAAATGACAGATCTATTGACAGTAAATTGAATGGCATCTATTTCCTGAGTTTAAAAAATTACTTTGTTTATTATTTATTTCTTTCATATACTTATAAATTTAAATCAATTATTTGGATAGAGTGTTCAACATATGTTTTTTGTTTTTTTCTTTTCTTTTCTTTTTTTTGGTAAATATATGTTTTCTCCCAATTAATTTATTTGCTAAATGTCTAGCTCTCATCCTTTCTTAGCTGACCTTTGGTTGAGTTTTCAGAATGTTGCCACCTGGATGTCTATTTCTGTTTCTCTTTCTTTCCCTCTCTCTTATTTCTTTAAAATGTGTGAGCTAAAAAAGTTACCCTAAATGATAATCCAATAGTATGGTTGAGGTGGTGGCTCATATTCATCACACACTGAGCAGGACAAAGAGCCCTCAGTACAGACTTGGGAATGCTGCAGTGTCTAGGCTCTTTCACTGACTCCTAGCGACCTTGAAAGTTTTCTACTCTGAGATCCAGAGTTCTCACTTAAAATGAGAGGTTGTACCAGGTGCATCTTCAGGTTCCTTTCAGCTTTAGGTCTTCTGGAGAATTAATTCTCTCTATTCTGCTCTGAAGGGTTTACCATAAAAGACTAACCTCATGAGTAGGCAAAATGGGAAATTGCCTAAATCAGGGGCAGGCAAATGATGGCCCACAGGTCAAATTCAGCCCAATGCCTGTTTTTGTAAATACAGTTTTACTGAAACACAATCACACTATTGTTTAAGTATTATCTATGACTGTTTCTGTACTCACAATGGCAGAGTTGCAACAGAATTGGCCTGCAAAGTCCCAAAATATCTGGCCCTTTGCTGAAAATGTCTGCCAATCCCTGGTCTATATGATGTGCTTTGAGGTATGTGATGTCTTGCCTAAAGAACTCCCCTAAAGACCTGGAATTTTACCATTAGTGGTTTAAAAATGCACAGATCCTTTGAAAAGACAAAACTCCCTAAACATTAAGCAAATAGACCTTTTGTGGGAATCAAGTGATTCCTATCTGGGGCACTAGAGGGAAAATGGAGGGGCTCTGGGATGCCAAAGCAAATTGGTCAAGCACCAAAAATAAACATGCTTATACCCTGGCTTTTCCTGGGTTGACCTTGGACAGATAAGTTTCCAGATCTAGAGTCCTAGAGTAGAGTCCTAAAGCACAATTCCTGACATCACGATGGGTTTTCATCTAAATATGTAAAGATGCCGCCTTGCCTAGCCCCTCATATCCAACAGCGGACACCTGCAGGATGGTGGATGCCAGGTACAATAATAAAATAAAATCACTAAGGGTCGATACACATTATTACCACATGCAGGTTTTGATAAAATGGTGTGTTGAAATCTCAAAATCCATTATGCTTAGTAAAGGATGCCAGACACACACAAAAACCCATGCTGTATCATTCCATTTATATGAATTCCACAAACGGGTGATACCAATCTATGGTGACAGAGGTCAAAATAAGGCTGCCTGGCAGAAAGTGGGTAATTTGATGGGAAAAGGGCATGAAGGAAACATTCAATGTTTTGAAAAATAAATAAATAAATGAAGAAATTAAATAAATAAATAAATAAATAAATAAATGAATTCTGCTCATTAAAAGACTCTAATATGAGAGTAACAATACATCACAGATGGGGAAAAAAGCTATTTGTATCTCATAAAATCAAGAAAGAGCTCATACCCAAAATATATCAAGAACTTGAGAGGAAAAGCCAAACAACTGCATAGGAAAAATGGACAAGAGACAGGAACAGACCCTTCACAAAAGAGGCCATCTTACTGGCTAATAGCATATAATAAGGTACTCAATCTTACTGTAATCAGGAAAATGCCTATTACTGTCATAATGATATTGCTATATAACCATCAGAAGTACTTCTATTAAAATTCCTCACAATGCTAAGCTTTGGTGAGGACGTGGATCAAATGATGTGTTCAGACAATATAGGATAAAATGTGTATTTGTAAAATGAACTAGGAAACTCTTGGGAGAATTGAATAATCTTTATACATATATATAACTATGGCCCAGAAATTTCATTCCTATGCATATATGTAATATGTGGACAAAAGACATAATCAAGGATATTCAGAGACTAATTTCATAACCCAAATATTAGAAACAAACTAAATTTCCATAGAATTGATTTTAAAATATTGTATTCACATAACACAGCAGTGAAAATTAACAAACTATAGCCAACTGAGACAATATAAGTGACTTGCATAAATGTCATATGTGAGTTTAAGGAGGCAGACACAGAAATGCATTCTATGGGATTCCATTTATATACACGAGGGTGACACTAATCTGCATTATTAAAAGTCAGGATAATGATGGCAGGGTAGGGAAGAGAAGTGACGAGCACAGACTAAGGGCAGGAGCACTGGGAGGCTGCACACCTCCAGCTCTTCAACTGAGTTGTAGTTACATGGGGCCATTCACTCTGTGAACAGTCTGCACAGTTATGAGATGTTTAGTTTGCTTTATGTATTGTAAAATTAATAATAAAATTTATTTTAGGGAAAAGTCATTTTATAGCAGCATTGTTTTTCACGAAAACCAAGAACTAGAAATGAGCAAATGTTCATTAATAGTATAAAAATATAAATGACATATTCTAAATTCAAACAATAGAATGTAACAGACTTTAAAAATAAAGCATATGGCCAGACGAAAATATGGATGAATCCTGCAAACATAATCCTAACTGAAATAAGCAAGACACTAATCTAAGTTTACAAAGTAGGCAGAATTTTATTCTTTAAGTTGCATAGGAAACTTCTGGGGTATCAAAACTGTTTCTTGATAAATACTTATTCTATCAACATATATTTTTTTTTGTATGTTATAGCTTATAAAAATGTTTCAAATATTTAAAACCTTACCATTTCTTCTTCATTATCTATGTAAAGCAGATTAGATTTCCTCGAAGCACAGGCCATCAAACTTTCATTCCATGTTTTTCTTTCAATACCAATGTAATAACAATTGTTGGAATATGTAAACCACTCCTTAGGACAACGACCACAATGATATGCTGAAGAAAGATTATAAATTACTATCGAGAAACAATCTGAATTTTAAAAAATGAAAAGTAAACAATACATTTGCATAAGAGAGATAGATAAATGCAGCATTCCAGGCTGTTACATATAAAACAAAACACACAAACTCATATACACAGCCACAAAAAAGTTTCAGCCTCCCAACCCCTACTCCATTTACTCAAACAAAGCAAACAAAGAAAAACCCATCCTATACATGTCCTGAAATCACTGAACAACACTAGTTTATTGCAATTGTAAAATTATTTGCTTATCATATTATATCAATAGGAAATTTGATCCAAATGGAAAAAGGAAGTTATAGTGATTTTAAATGAATACTTCTTATTGTTCCATAAGAAGGCATATTCTAATATAAATGGTATTTGTGAAAATTTGTTCCCCAATTTTAGTGTTTCCCCCAAAAAATCTTTTATCAATTTCTGCATGGCCTAAATTAGAGATAAAAATGTAATCTTTAATATCAGAACTTTTAAAGTAATTACACACCTTTCTGGGTTCTTGCTATCAAAGAAGAATTTTTCTGCTCCAGTATTACAGTAGCTAGAAAATTTAAAGTAATTCTTATGAAGATTAATATTTGCTGTAAATAAATCATAATAATTTTAGTTTCTTAGTTTGGACTCCAGTATATTATTAAAATTAGAATAATGTATGTTAACAATGATTTCACCAAGAAAAAATAATAAAGTAATGAAGGTTCTGGGAAAAAACATTCCAACAACCTAATGGACCAAACTTTACCATTTATTACAGTCTTTGATTTAACTTTACTTTCAAATATTAATTTTTATTTCTCAATATTTTTTTCAGTCTCAATGCAATTCTTTGAGATGTGAGATCAAAGTTGATACATACAAATACACTAATATATATATAAACACACACAATTATATTTATATATTTAGAGAGAGAGAGAGCTGATATACTAACACACACTTAGAATTAAAAACAAATTCTTCCTACAATCATTTTGTTATTTATACTTTTGAAAAGTTGAGAATAACCTTTCCACATTCAGTCCACATTGGTGAGGCATCTGTATTTGCCAAGTTTAAGCAAACATAAATTAATACATTAAAATGAGAGTTCTATTTCCTAATAATATGCAATGTTTAGAGGCACTTTCAAATCTTTAAAGGGAAGATTCCCTCAGAACCTTTAAAACACTTACAAGGAATCTCTCTGACTGCCACTGTTACCACAATGGCCATCAAGACAAGACACAGGAGTCCCAGGGTCCCAGCAGTCAGCCTCCCTGGAAGAGATGGGAAATGTGCAGAGAAATGGAAACACTGAGGAAAGGTAGATCCAGCCAATGTTTAGAAGATTTACATACAAGAGAACCCATATGCACGGGAGCCACGGACAGAAACTCTGGATCTTAAAACAACATCCCCCATTGTACTTTTTCTCTAAGAATATACCATCGCATTTTCAGTAAATATAATGTTCTGTGGCTGTTAGTCAAAGACTACAAATATCTACAATGCCTGAATAAAACTACTGTTCAGATTTCATATTAAAACACCATATATCCACTTCAAGTTCTGAGCCTCAGAACAAAACCCATGTGAGCCTAATCCCTAAACCTCTTCCAGGTCTACAACTTTACCTTCCCTCTCTTCCTTTGCAACTGCACATTCTAGTACCATTTTATTGAGGATGGATTAAATATTTTACCTCTGCAGTGTGAATTCTTGTCATTTCCTTGAAGATCTTGAGAAGCATTTTGAAGATTTAATTCCACATAGTTTATTTCCTGCTCAGGAACAGAAACGGAACAATTAGTGCCCTTAGGTTTGATAGGCTGTCTCTTTGGGTACTTGGCCAGAGTCATTTCAGAGTAAGTTACTGTTTGGTTATTCATCTCTGCAGCTGAGTGTTGTGAGGGATTGTATTCTGTGAGAACTGCGCTTAAGAAAGGAATATACACTGACTATAAAGACAAGATCATAAAATCAAACTGGGGAGGTGGGCGGGGTTAAGTATTAGTGCTCATTTTGCAGTTGTAGAACCTAAAGTTTTGGTTCTGGTTTTTATTTATAGCTTTGAACAAGTGTCTCAAGGTGGAATAAGTAATTTTGGTTTTAAATATACTGCATTTGACAGAATAACATTGGTTAGAGTATTGAAAAGGAAAAATTTAATGAGCAATTGAGACGTTCATTAATAAGAATATTATTATTTAAAGTCAGATTCCACAGAAGTATTTTAACACCACTGTAATATGTGTGATAATTAAAATGCTGTATTGGAAACAAACCATCTATCAATTTTTCTGACTGTTTTCAAATCCAATGATGGTTAAAGCCTAAGTGCTCCAAAGACAGGAGAATTAGAAAGTTAGCATAAATACTAGCTTATTACTTCGAATTACTTTGATTTAGTGATAAACACTTATCTATTAAAAGACAGTGAGGCATTAACATGTGATCTTTTTCTTAATAATGAATGGGTGGAAAGTTCTGAAAAGTTATTAAAATAAGGAAGTATCTTGTATGATGGAAAACATTATATGACACACTAAGCTTACCCAAAACCTAAAGAATAATGGCACCACCATAAAAAAAGATAACTAAAAGATTTCTTTAACAGAAGCAATTGGCAATTGATTTAATGGCTAAAATATAAGACCATAAATAGATAAATAAGAGTGTACACTATTTATGGCATAACACTTATATCAAACTTCCAGCAGATCATATTGTTGTTACACTCAGTATCAGTTCCTTTAGCTGTGTAAATTATTGTAATAATTCAATAACTTGATATAATATATAATTATTAAATAATATATATTATTATTTTAAATATTTTAAATATATTAATATAATTTGAAAATTAAGTCAATAGGATCTGGAGTCAGTAAGATCTAGAATTGAATTCTAGCTTTGAAACTTACCATAAGCAATGTTTAAAAAGTTACTAGTGTTAAATAGGAGTAAAAAGTAATGAAGTAGAATAGCAACATAAAAAGTAGAACTTATCAATGAATCCAAAAAGTTGATTCTTTATATGACAACAATGACAAGACAGAAACTACATGAGGTCTGGAATTGTTCCACCAAATGCTTCTGCAGGAATTTATTTAGAGTAACCAATGTCACCATCTGCACTACATATGTGGATGCCTCACGGTCTGTATCATTTATGTGGCACTGACCCACAAATTTTTAAATTGTTGGTTTCCCTTTCATATAATAATGGTCTATTCATTCAACAAACGTCTGTTCAATAACTACCATGTTTGAGGATCAGGAGATCTGAATTAAAGGATTGTTTGAGATGATCATTTTTTTATCAAATTAACATAAAAAAGTTATTTGTTTGAGATGATCATTTTTTTATCAAATTAACATAAAAAAGTTATTAGTGTTTAGTATTCTAGTACACTAATCAAATATGGAAATAATAGTAAATGCAACGTAAAGCATATAAAACACTTAACACTTATCTGGCACTTATAATCTCTCAATAGATGTTAACTATTTTAATTTTTATTTTGGTCACAGTCACCACATTATTGTTTCTGATCCATATCAATTAGAAATAATAAAAGAACTCTAGACAGGATTCTGTAGAAAATGTATGGCTCATTATCTGCAATGTTTTTAGTTCAAAAATTTTAAGTCTTTTGACATTTATTATCAAGTTCATAAAAGCTTTTTTTGGAAAACACCTCATCCTGATTTTTCTTAAATATAAAGCTGCTTTTATTAATCTAAGTAAGTGTACACGAAATTATATTTGGTTTGTACAATTCAGTGATTTCCTTCTTAAAATCCAGTAAAAAATGACAGGGCTAAATACAAAATAATACATTATTATATAAGAAACATCTTCAACCAATTATAAAGTCCAAAATTAAGTGTTCATTGTTAAAAGCTTATGAGATTTCACTTTAAGTGAGAGGAATTTAAAAGCTCAAATCTGAGTGTGTGTGTTTATGCATTTGACTAATTCTCTATAGGTAATAATTTGAATGACTTAAGAAATATTTCATATTTGAGGTTCACTTCTTACCCCGAATCACTCAAAGACTCCAATGTTCTACTTTGATTTTATTGTACGTTAATACCTTAGCTGCATCATGGGCAGCCTTTGTTATCTCCCACTTAATGAGGTAGACGAGCAGGAAGATAGGAAGGCCGTGGCACATACCTTCATCAGAAAGTCATGCATCCTTTAAGAGGGAGACTGTTGACACTCCTAAAGAGGCCTGCTATTGCTGGGTAAGAAAAGACATGTTTAAAGACATAAATCCAGGGCAAGAACAAACAATATCTGTGCTCTTCACAGACGGTCCTGTATGACTCATATTGAGGTAAGAGTGGAAAAAGTAGCTGCCTCACAACTGCGTCACTTAAGGTTTGAATTAGAAATTCTCACTCTTAGAATATTTTTAAGTCAGTTTATCTCATCCCACACCTCCACAACATAGGTGACTTTGTACTCCTATTAAAAGGACAAAGTTGAACTCTGTCATTTAGATTGTTCATTTTCAACGTCCTTGGAGACAGTGTTCTATAAAGGTTTTGGTGAGAAAG
>JAQZBX010032770.1:0-25721 GCA_029593785.1 Cabassous unicinctus
TATGTAAATTCTACTCCTCTGCAATGTAATTCAGGATGTATTTCACTGAAAAAAAAAGTCTGTGCCCAAGCCAGGCTAAAGTATGCACACAGTCACAAAGTCACATCGGCCCAATGGCAGGCTGCCCTTCCAGCCTTCCAGCCGGTGCTGGCGGCATCTTGGTCGAAAAGCAATAGAAGCATCCTCGGCTTTACTCCCACATTTTAATTCCTGCCAGGAACTAAACATCCCCTCGCTTCATGCAGATATCTTTGGTCATCTCGGTCAATGTTTGACTTCAAAACACAATTTTCTAAGGAAAGCTTGTGAAAGTTTCATCTGTCCTCAATAGTTACATCAACAGTTAAGGAGTTACGGGACAGCATTTCCTCAAACCTTTCTCCTTTCTAAACCTCAGCTTCTTGCTGCACTACGCAAAGAAACCGGGACAGAGGACAGCCATCTGTGTTTTGCTCTCAGCGAAACACCTGTTTGCTGCCTGTTGTACTCATGTTTATGTATTTCTTTGAACATTTCTCTCGCAGGCTGTTATCTAACTGCAAAGAAAACTTTATACAAGATGTTACAGAGACACCGTGATGCCCGTGATGTGAAATGCATATACCCTTTCCCCTGGGTTTTGTTTAGGATTCATATTATCCTCCTCTTAAAATACAATAATACGCTCTTCTTACTTGATTTCAATGGCAACTGCTGTTTACAACAGTAGCTCTCCATTACAACTCCTTTATTCCCTGGAGAAAATCTTCATTACTCTCAGTTACCTTTAACTGACACCTGACTAAACTCAATTAGAGATTACTTTGGGGGAGGTAGAAGAAGCTCCACCTCCACTAGGTAAAGTAAAGAAGAAAAGACGGGAAGAGAGAAAAAGAAGAAAAGGTGGAGGACTGCGGGGGTGGGGGGGGAGTAGGCAAGAATGCTGGGAAGGAGTAAGGTAGGGGAAGAAGAAAAGAAAAACGAAACAAAGGATGGGAGAAGAGTGAGAAGATAGAAGGCAAGTGAAATTGTATTGGGAGCATACGCAGAATAATAAAGTGATGATGTAAAGTGCTTTGTAAACTAAAGGGCACAATAAAAATGTAATGTGGCATTATTTACAATATTAGGGTAGGAGTTTGTGTGTGTATTTCGTGAATATTAAAATCAGTTTGTATAGGCATCCCTGAAAAAAATAATGTGCAGCCGGTATAGCCCACTCTAAGCTGTGCAAATTAAAGTTTGTTCTTCGGTCTGTTGCAAGGACATTTTTATATAATGAGTCACTGTCATCAAACCAGCCCTAGGTGTTGCTATTACCCAACCACGAAAAGTGCTGGGCCACGGTGCTGGGGGAGGTGCCCAGACTCTGGTTACAATGCTACTGGCAGTAGGGCTCCTTCCTGCTAGAGTACAACTGAGACGTCACATGGCTCTCATATGTCTGGCTTGAGAACAGATAGGGTGGTATTTAGTGACATAGGCTCTCTCCAACTTAATAATGGTCTGTATTCCAAAGGATCATTTTAAGATTCTTTCTGAGTCCCCAATCACTGCATCAAATCCCCTACTCTACCACTTGCTAGATGTGTGATCTTGGTAAATTATTTAATCTCTTTGTGCCTCAATTTCCTCATCTATAAAATGGGAGTAGTAATAGTATCTCATTGGGACCTTGTGAGAATTAAATGATGGAATCCATACAAAGCACCGAGACTAGAGCTTGGCACATAATAAGCCCCAAATAACTGGTGAAAAAATGAGAGGCCTGCTAACTCCCCAAGGTCTACCTAACATATGATGTAGCCAACACACTGTCTATCTGCAGTGACAACAAATGCTCACTGTACTTAGCACAATGTCTGGCAGATAAAAGGTATTCAGTGAACTATTTTTAAATGAACAGACAAAGGGAACAGAAAAACAATGAAATGGGATAAGAGCTCATTTGTTTATTATCTCAAATGCTGTTCCTTGACGGAAGGCAGATTTAGTCAGGAAGAAAACAACTTCCACAGATTCTGAAGAGAACGTCAGGGAAACTTCAAGGGCTTCAAGAGATTTAGACACAGAGTCTGTATTTTACCACATTTACCTTTAAAATTATATATGCATTTTTTTCCATGTAACACTTTAATCAAAAGCACTATCCTTGGAGGCGGATGTAGCTCAGTGGTTGAGTGCCTGCCTCCCACATACAAGGTCTGGGGTTCAATTCTTGGTACCTCCTAAAAAAAACAAAAATAAAAACAAAAAGCACTATTCTTGGACAAAATTAGGACCCATTTCTATGTACAATATGCTTATCACAGATTTATATCTATTGTATAAAAAATGATCTACATTTTTTGATTGAGCACTTTGTAAAAAAAGTGAACAAATTTCTAACATATGTAATTCTTATTTTTTATAAATTATATATGTTCTATTTTATTAATGTAGTTTGTTTACTTAAAACACAAAAAATAGAATATATAAAAGGATGAGATAAAATATATTGATTCTAATATTTTCTTCTGTGTCCCAATAGATTGTCTTGAGCGCTTCACTTTGAAAACCACTGTTATAACTCGAGTAACCCAAGCCATGTAACTTAGAGTTAGCCTTGGCCAATAAAAAGTGGGTGGGAAGTGTCATGTCTGGGCAGAAGCTTTTCAGAGGCAGCATACAATTTGCCCATTCTCTTTCCCTTGCTACAGACCCCAGCTGACCTAAGATGGACATGTAGCATGAGTGTGAAACAAACCATTGTTGTTTTAAGCTCCTGAGATATGGGGGTTGTTTGTTGCAGCAGTTTAACTTAGCCCATCCTAACTAGTGCTGTAATTTCCCTTAATACTGTCATCCCCAATGAGTCTGTATTAATGAGGTTCAATGTAATCATACAGAGTTAAGGGCTTAACATCCAGAACGTATAAAGAACCTTTACAACACAACAACAACAACAAAAGACAAACAACCCAAATAAAAAATGGGCAGAAATGAACAGACATTTTTCCAAAGAGGATATATAATGGTTATTGAGCATATGAAAAGATGTTCAACATCATTAGTCATCAGGGAAATGCAAATCAAAACCACAGTGTGACACCATTGCACACCTACAAACACGGCTATATTAAAAACTGGAAAATAAGCATTGGAGAGAACGCAGAGAAACTGGAACTCAAGTGCATTGTTGGTGGGAATGTAAAATGGTGCAGCCACTATGGAAAGCAGTATGACAGTTTCTCAAAAAATTAAATATTGAATTACCATATGACCTGGAAATTCCACTCCTAGGTATATATATCCAAAGAAAGGGAAAACAAGGTCTCAAACAGATACCTGCATACCAGTGTTCATAGCAGCATTATTCACAATAGCCAAAAGGTAGAAACAATCCAAGTATAATCATGAATGGATAAACAAAATGTGGTATACACACACAGTGGAGTATTATTTGGCCAAAGAAGGAATGAAGTTCTGACACATGGTACAACATGGATGAACCTTGAAAACAATATACTGAGCGAAATAAGCAAGGCATGTAAGGACAGATATTGTATGATGTCACTTATATGAGATATGTAGAAACAGCAAACTTACAGAGACAGAAAATAGATTAGATGTTACCCGGGAATGGGGGAGGGGGAAAGATGAAGTTCTTGCTTGGCGGGTATAAAGTGTTTGTAAAGAAAACTTAATAAGGAAAAAAACATATTCTATTTTGATACTCCGTGTGCTTACCCATCAAAACCAGAGCACACATTTTTTAAAGACAACTGTAAAAATTCTACATAGTTCACACCTCCACACCTTGGCATCACTTCCATGCTTTGTGAAAATGTTTCATGAAGTGCACGTGTCAAATGATGGCACAGCTTTGATCCTCACAAGTGTTAGTGATTGCAAGTGTGCAGACACAAATCACTACATCCTAACTTTTCTGAAAAAGTGGAAGGCATAGGACTATCGGTCACAAATACTTCATTTGGTTTGGAAACTTTGAGACAAATGACTTTGTGGTGACAGAAAGATGGGAGGATGCCCTTCAAACTGACCATAGGTGTCTGGCACTGCTGAATACAGACTTTAGTGCCCTAAAGGGAGAGGTGGCTTATGTCTTGTGCTACTGTGTTTTTCTGGGAGAAAAAAAACGGACTTTTCAAAGCACACATCCCCCTCCAGTTCCATTCCTGTGTTTCATGATGCAATGGTTATGTTCTTGGTAAAGAATATTCAGGTTCTGACATCATGATATCATGATAACCATGCATATTACTCATGGGAAGCTCACAAGCTTGGCAAGGCACATTTTGTACCCTCTTTATCACTGAAGTCAGCAATAGGTTTAAAAATAGCATCGCTTATACACTCAGGGTACCACTGATTCATTAATGGCCAAGCAAACACTATTCTGGGCCCTTACTTATACGGGATTTTAGTTTGAGATTCCCAGAATTGAAGTACAAGCATCTGTCATTTCTCTAGTAGAGGCTCATTTACGCATATAGAGTTGTAGATCCTAAAAGAAGAAATCCTCGAAAATTCCAGAATCCAGGATTTAAAATGTCATCTTATTTGTGACTCTAAAATGGTCAACTTAAGATGTAATTAACAAGACTATCTACCAACTTGGGAACTATAATATGTTGAACATAGCAAAATAAAGAGGGATGGTATTACAATGAAAAGTGGCAGTAGTCTTAGTAAAGCCTATAAATAAGAGGCTGAGAGTTTTCACTGTTAAGGGGGAAGAAGGGCATTCAATTCTAGATTCTGATTTATAGGTTCTTTAGAGAGGGCTATCCGTAAAGCAGACAATGTTTTCCTAATTTATAGATACCCTTAAAAGTACATTGTGACTTTTGCTCAAATTCTTTGCTCAAAAACCTGTGCTTCTGATCTCTTACTGGGACTCCAGAAAGAACCTTCTGACTAAAGACGAAATGTCCTCGTATATGGATGCCCAGACTCTCTGGGATGCTGTCTCTCTCTCTCTCTGTCTCTCTCTCTCTCTCTCTCTTTAAACAATCCAAGTCTATCCATCAGCCTTTTATAAGATTAGTTAGTGTAGCAGTTTGATATTGTTTATGAATTCCAAAAATAGACACTGGATTATGTTGGTGAACTCGCCTGTTCCTCTGGGTATATTAGATTGGACTGGATTCAGAGGTTTCACTTTTACTTGATTAAATAATGATTAAGGTTTTGATTGGGCCATATCAGTAAGACGTGGTGGGTGGGGACTCACAGAGAAAACAACATGGCATTAGAGGAAGTAAGTTTTGATCCTGGAGCCCGGGAAGTAAACACACAAGAGAAGCAGATATGTGAGGAAGGAGAGTAGTCTCCATTAGACATGGCAGAGGCCCTGGGAAGAAAGACAAGCCATTTGCCTGATAGTCTACAGCTGGCCTTGTGGAGCGAGCAGAGCAGCTGAGCCTGGAGAGAAACGAGCCCCAGGAAGAGAGGAACTCAGGAAGCCTGAACCCTCGCAGATGTTGGCAGCCATCTTGCTCCAACACATGGCAACAGACTTCGGTGAGGGAAGTAACTTATGCTTTATGGCCTGGCAACTGTAAGCTTCTACCCCAAATAAATACCCTTTATAAAAAACATATTTCTGGTATTTTGCATCAGCACCCCTTTGGCTGACTAATATAGTTAGTATGAAGCTGTCCTTTAGAGCCTAATAATCCTTGATGAATTTGTGAAATCAATGCCAGATTCTAAAGAGCATCGTGAGCATCCAGAAATATCTGCTACTGTGCCTACTATGTTCAAGTACCATGCCAAGAGTGGTGGAAAATCTACAGGCATTTTGAGAAAAGGACTGCCTGCTTCTTAAGAAACCAACATAACGAGATGGGGCAATACGAGAAAAGATAAGTGACCAAATATGGCAGCAGCAGCCATTACCGACCGAATGGTACAACGGTTCAGAGGAAGGGGGGTGCAATTCCGGCAGCCAGTGCCATCTTTATATAGGTGAGAACACCCCAAGAGGAAGAGGGCTGAAGCACAGAGGTCAGCGAGCATCTGAAGACAGGCTTTGGGCTTAGGAAATAGATTAGACCCATTTTTATTTAAGATTTATGAGCCACCCACTTCCCAAAGGACCTGGGGTAGTTCACAGGTACGATATAATGCACAATACAAACACAAGATAACGATAACATAAAACAGGACAGGAAAAAAACCAAAAACCAAAAAACAGGGCAGAACTCATCTAAAGGGAATCCAAGGAGGAGTAAAGACATCTGCCTACAGCCCAGGCTCCTGTAGGGCAAGAGCGGCACACGAGTTTGGAAAGGTGAGTTGGAGTCAGGGTGCCAGGTTTCAATTTTATCCTGTAGGCATTTGGGGAATAGTAGGATGTGTCTGAGACGGAAGGAGGGTGTTATCCTGACATCAGAATGGAAAATGGATTAGAGTGGCGAGAGACTAGAGGCGGAGACACTCACATGGCCCAGCCCACCTTAGAGGTGCATCTGTGAAGTGATGGGAACCTGAATGAAGTAAGGTGGTGTCCATGGGAAAGTACAGAAAGGCCACTTACAAGAGACTATGGGGAGCAGATGTGGCTCAAGCAGTTGGGTGCCCACCTCCCGCATGGAAGGTCTGGGTTCAGTTCCTAGTGCCTCTTAAAGACAAGCAGACGCAATAAACTGACACAATGAGTTGACACATGAGCAGACACAACGAGCAGAGAGCGGATGTGGCTCAAGCTGTTGGGCACCAGCCTCCCACATGGGAGGTCCTGAGTTCAGTTCCTGTTGCCGCCTAAAGAAGACGAGCAGACAAGTGGACAACAAGCAGACAGACGAAGGAGCCAGCTGGGGGGAGGAATTAAAAAAAAGAGAGACTATGAAGGAACAATCTATAGCACTGGGCCACGGACTGGGTGAAGGAGAGCACAGGGCAGGAATCCATGATCGAGTGGCAGCAGCAGGAATGGACGACTAGGAGGAGGAGAATGGTGTATGCTCCATACAGGAAGGAAACAGGCGAGGCACGGTGGGCGATGGCCCCGCCGACCTGCACAGGGAGCTCGCATGGCAGCCACTCTTCTGCAGAAAGTGGAGAGCACACACACTCCTAGTGAAGATCCCCTCCGGCCTGCCCTGATTCTCAGTGACTGTCTTCCCTGGATAGCGCTGATCTGAAACTAATCAGCTCTTAGACTGGTTCTATGAGTTCCTGTCTTGTGACGATACCCTCCAGCTGAAGAAGCTGGGACTACCAGATCAGATAACATACAAACTTCCCTCGGTAGAGGATTCCCGAGGCTGAGGGTAGGGGGTAGGGGGGGACCTATAACCGGAGAGAGAAGAGCAGCAGCAGCCACTGTGGAGCCACATGGGTTAATCAAAACAATGTAGACAGTCAGGGTCCCTCCCGTTACACATTCACAGGACATGAATGGAGAGTGTGAGAATTTATGTTTTCCTTCTGATGGCTGGATGCAGTTAAAGCTCTGTGGTTCTTTCACCAGCATCAAATACACTCAATTTACTCCCTCCAAACAAGCCTAGCAGACCCAGTGCAGAAAGTCCTCTCTCTATCAATTGTCAAAAGGTGGTGAAGGGCAGAACCTCCACTGCCTGTCTTGCACCACACAGCTCTCAGCTGCTGGCCTTGAGGCTCTGACCCTGCCAGCCAAGCCCTTTCCATTGGTTTTCAGTTAAGCATAAAATGAAGCTATCAGCTCCATTTCCACTTTCTCTGCATGAATCCACTTTCCTTTTCCTTCTTGGCTCAAACTATATGGCACATATAGGATTCCTACCGAGTCCTTCTGTAACTCTTACCTTGCTAAATATTTTTCTATTCCAAGAACTGGTGCATCAGAATAAAAGGTGGGAAAAGATAGGAGAATAAATTCTAAGGGGCAAATGGAAATATAAGAATGGATGAAAGAATAAGCCTGTTGATTTTTTTGTTTGTTTCCTAGCTTTTACTCCCACAAAATGCTAAGAATTATTACCAGGGTGGAAACCGCTTTGCAAGTAAAGTCAGGGATCTGTTTTCCATACTTAACACATGCTATAAGGTTACAGTTCTCTGCTGGTTAAACCCCATTAAATCACCAGGAATCCCCTGGAGGATATGTTCTAATACAAGCTCGTTCAAAGGTAGAAGCCACTGTGCAACTTGCTCACATCGGCCCCCCTCCTCCTGCTTCACTGGAACCATGGCTGAAAATCACCAGGGGTCCTGGGGTCCTCCTTTCCCTGGGCCTGGAGGAAAGCCAGCTGACGATGTCTGCAGCCCTTGGGAATGCAGGACCGGCAGCCCAGGGCCCTGCACATCTGGCCTCCGCTACCCAAGGAGCAAGGGTAGGGCGCTTCTCTGTGCCCCCCTGGTGCTGGGCCACACGAAGCCCTCAAGAGCTACAGGATCGTGACTCAGCCATAAAACAAAAACAAACAAGGAGCAAGATGAGCCTTGGTTCCAGGCTAAAATTTGGGGAAAGTTATCAGGAAAAAAAAAAAAAAAAAGAAAAGAAGAAAAAGAAACAGTGCTGTTGCTGGGGAGGCGGATTTCCTTTTACTCAGAGGAGATCTCTGCTGCTGATTTAAGAGCAGAGCCACACCTGTTCAGAGACTGTCAGTACCAACGGAGGGGGAGGAAGCTGCACCTTGAGTTATTAAACCAGTGACAAGGACACTAAAACAACTCTGAGCCATGGAAACGCAACCTGGGCTCCAGGGCCCAGACCTAATCTATCTGCACATGAGTTACAGAAAGGATTTGCATTTGCAGGCAGTAGGGCCACATAATAAAGCAACACCTGCAACTCAAGAAATTAATAAAGTCTTTATTCCAAACACTCTCCCTGACATAGACCAAGCAGATTTAAGCTTACAAACGAGAGGAGCCCCACATTCAAAAAGGAATGAGAACATTTTGGGTCAACTGACAGACCTGGAATACAAACTGCAGGTTAGATGACAGTATTATCAGTGTTAAACTCTCTAAATTTGACTATTGCGCTGTACTTACATAAGAGAATACCCCAGTCTCAGGAAACACACAGGTATTTGGGGTGAAGCATCCCTGCCCAAGAGAGCTTGGTATGATGACAGAAATGTTCTGTGATCCAGCTGTCCAATGCAGTAGCCACTAGCAATGTGCTACTATTAAGCACTTGAAAATGAGATTAGCGTGACTGAGGAACTGAATTTAATTTTATTTCATTTGAACTTAAATAGCCACTTCCAGTGGCTACCATAACGGGCAGCACAAGAATAAAGGGCACGATATTTATAACCTACCCTCAGAGTTCATTCAGAAAAAAGTGTACGCAAATTATATAAATAAAGCAAATGAGGTAAAACTACAATGCATGAATCTGGGTACAGGGTTTGGGGATATTCTTTGTACCATTTTTATTTTTGCAACTTTTCTGTAAGTTTGAAATTATTTCCAAATAAAAAAGTTTTTTAAAAACGAGCGAGGGTGAACATTTATTCATTAATCACTGAAACCTAACAGGCGCCAACTGGAACTTATTTATGGGTAGGAGGTTGGAACCAAGATTTCAAGACATTCTAAATTTTCGAAAAACAATGTGGACCCCACAGAACATTACTCGTGCCTCCCAAAGCCCAGCTCTTCCAAACCCACCACTTGGTTCTTCTTTCCAACGGCAGGATCAAAACTTACTCTGTCCAGACATGCATTTCCCACCTCTTTTCACTTGATCCCTAGCTTATATATGTCAAAAAGGACTTGACTGCAATGGCAAGTTCAGGGCAGCTTTAAAAAAAAAACAAAAAACAACTTTATTGAGATGTAATTCATACACCATAAATTCATCCTTTTAAAATGGACCATTCAGTGGTTTTTAAAGAAAATGAGGTAAAACGACAACACATGAATCTGGGTACAGGGTTGTCAGAGTTTTCAACCATCATCACTAATTCCAAAACATTTTTATCACTCCAAAAATAAATCCCATAACCATCAGGAATCATTCCTCCTTTCCCCTACCAAACATCAATCTACTTTCTGTCTCCATGGATTTGCCTGTTCTGGACATTTTGTATAAATGGAATCACACAATATTTGTCCTTTTGCACCCGACTTCTTTCACTTAGCATAATGTTTTCAAGGTTCACCCATGCTGTAGCATGAATCAATACTTCATTCCTTTTTACTGCCAAATGATATTCCATTGTATGGATATACCACTTTTGTTTATCCGTTCATCAGTTAACAGACATTTGGATTGCTTCCACTTCTTGCTATTATGCATAATGCTGCTATGAACACGTGTGCAAGTTTCGGTGTGGACGTATGTTTTCATTCCTCTTGGGTATATGCCTAGGAGTGGAATTGCCGGGCCATGCGATAACTCTATGCTTACCCTTTTGAGGAACTGCCAGACTGTTTTTTAAAGTGGCCTCCTGAAGTCCCCAAAATTCACGCCATGCAGCGGTCCCAGTCAAAGCCCACAGAAGGCAATTCTATAGAAACTGCTGCCCTTCTGTCATTTTGTGAAATACCACAGTCTAAATTCAAAGCAGGAGTCAGGGTTTGTTTGATTCGAGGTAAATAAATTAGAGAAGCTGTGACTCGCCTGGTGCCAGCAAGCATGCTTAGCCTTGTATCATCCCGGAGAAAGAAGCCTGGCACCTGGCATGGCAGACAGGGTCTGGCACAACGTGGGCTTGGTTTCCAGATGAAGAGGCTCTCTGTGCAAAGCGCAGCTGCAGCGGGATGCAAACTGGCACCCTCTCTGACTGTCCCCTCACTATGGCAAAGCTGTCTGTTTTATTGGTCAAAGCCTCGGATAGAGTTATTTACTATCAACCACAGATTGTGCTCCTAAAGATGCCTGCCAAGAAATTGGCAGAGAGAAAACCAGGAGAGGATGACGGCCGTGAGAAATCCAGAGAGCAATTAGACAGCGAAGATCAAAGAGAATGGTCCTTTGGGGCCTGTGTGCCTGTTAGTCCTGATATATTCCAGAGTGAAGGATAAGACTGTGCACACATGGACTGAAGCCCAGGAAAGGTGCCAGGCCACCACCGATGCAACTGGTGACTCAGTTTCAGGCATGTGTCCCCTCCAAGTTGGCAGTAAACAAATGCCCTTGCTTCACATTAGGGCACTGAACTAAATTCCAAGGCATAAGTACAAATTCCAAAGCTATGCAAGCAAGTCTTGAGGTTGGGGTGACGGGTTGGTGAGGTAAGAGATTTCTGCAGAGAAGAGAAGAGAAATCTTGCGACAATTTGCTCTGTGTTCAGATCCTGCCAAAAGAGTTTAGCGCCTTTTGCTTTCCCCAGGTGTCAAACACTCTGCTTTATCACGGAGCTATTTTGCTGAGCCCCCCGGGTCCCCTCTACCATTCTGAACCCCTTGTCCCCAGTGCATTACCCTACTTGCTAGCAGCATTTCACTTGTCCTTTACCTTTCTTACCTCGCGACAAGCTTTGTTGCCAGACCCGGCATTATTCTGCTTTTTTAATAATTCATATTCCAAAGGCAAACTGGTACCTATTTAATGAAGAAATTTTCAGGCTGTGGGGATGAAGAGAGGGCAGGCAGGTGGCCCGGGATCCTTGATAAGCCAAACCATGTGCAGGCCTGTCCACCTTGCTGCAGTTAATCTGCACATTCTAGCCACTCCCTCCTTTAGTTTTTCCCCAATTCCATGAATATTTAGCAGTTTAGTATAACTCTGAATTTCTGAAGTTAACTACTTGTATCTCATGTGCATTCATTCTTTCATTCGTCATTCAATAAATATTCATTATGATCATCAGTATTAATTTCTTGGTGTCTGTGATATGATTTTTAGCCTTTTAAAATCACAGGGAACTGGGTCCAGCACCTGATAGGATGGAAACAGTCTGAGGAAACAAAGATATGAACATATCCTTTACCTTTACCTATATTATCTCATCTAACCCTCACAACAACGCTGTGAGGTCATTACGGTTACCTTCGTTTCATTGAAGAAGAAAAAGACTCAGAGATACTAACAGGCTTACTTGCCCAAGATCATAAACTAGTAAAATGGGAGAACAGGATATGTTTTTCATTAATTATGTAAATGACAGCATTTTAAAAATTATATACCCTTACACAAGCATGATATGGTTACTATTCCTAAAAAGAAAAATGGAGTAAGAGTTAGAAAATTTGGTTTCAATTATGGCTTTATGTTGACTTTGAGCAAATCACTTAATATTTCTGGACTTAGGTTTCCTAGTCTATAAAGAGAAAATGATTTCCAAGGTGTGCTCAGTGTCCTATGAGCTGTTAATAGCTATTGGGGGCGGGGTGGGGGAGGCGGAGGGAAGAGAGAAAGAAAGAAAAAAAATTGAGCTCAAAAGTTTACAAGATACTGGGCTAAATCAAATTAAGCTGGTTTCTTTACTGTAGGACTTCTCAGAGCCTTTAATATACCAATACACAATGTGACTCTCTAAGAGGGCTATACAATGTATGGCGGGGCCTAAATTTATTTATCAAAAGAAAACCTTTGTTTCCTGCACAAAACATCTAATGGGACTAGTGGGTTTGTCAGGATAGGAGTTTGGAAAATATTGGGCTGGATAATACCCAAGCATTTTAGCTCTAATAATGAATAATTTTCTGATTTCTCTCATCCTTCCAATTAACCAGCACATTTTCTGAGGGTAGAATATGCTTTTCTATGAAATCAGAAAATGACAGCTGGGTAGAGAAGCAAAAAGAGTCAGAAATAGCTCCCATATGGACAGTTGTTCCCACAAAGGACTTACACATCTGGAGGTATCCTTCCACCTTTTAAAATAAGTAAGCATCATCCAAATGCAATTGGGCTGGCTTTGTCCTCCAAAGCAAATTTCCTGCACATTAAAGAGATTTTAAACGGTTCTGACTCACTTAAGATGAGGAATCAATAACAACCTGTCTATGACCCTTCAAATCCAGTCCAAGGAAAGGCCAAATCTTTAGAGCAGATCTGTAGCTCAGCAGGTTCACAAATTGGCAGAGATGCCTCCCGAGGGAATGGTTCAGGCTGAACTGCCAACGTCTTCACTTCCTTACAGGTACCTTCTTCTTTTGGTGTGTAGGAAAGAGACCTAACTATAGAGATCCTGAGAGGCTTCCTGGAGGAGCAGGAGACCCAGCTGGGCCTTGAGGGTTGGGTTGGGTATGAATTGGCAGAAAGGGAAGGGCTGGACATCAGGTTGAGGGATGGGGAGAGAGGATGCAAAGTGCAGAACACGTCTTTGGGACATTGAGAATAGAGAATAATTTCCAGGGCCTCTACGTAGCTTCAAGGGTTTCCCATAAAACACCTTTCTCTTTAAGAGACCCATGATCTTCTTTAGGACATTTTTATATATGACTTAAAATTGCCAGCTCACTCTTGGAAAATATATTGCTCATCTTGGCAGTGGCTGGGGAAAGATGCCAACATTCTCAGATATATGTCCTTGTGGTCCCCAGCTGCAACACCCAGATGCCCTCAGCATAGGAGGGGGGACACCCTGGTGCAACAGTAGCAAAAATAACAAAACCAAAACTGCACAATTACCCTCCCCAAGTTCTCCATCTGCAAACCACCGATACTGAGAAATAGCCACTACCCCCACAGATTCAACCAGAGCCCATTTCCAGATTCTAGTTGTTCCCTGTTGTTCTGGGTTCCAGACTTGGGCTCCAGGATCAGAATGTCTCAGGGCTCTGTGCTGGGAAGAGCTCTGGACAGGACACAGGGGAGAGCTTAAAACTCAGGAAACTGAGGACTCAGTATTTGGACAATTAGTTCTAGAGGTTACCTAAAAGATTATAAATTCCTGTGAGGAAGAAGAAAAAACATGGATTGCATGTCACTTGAAAACCAGACACAGTATCCAGGATTTATAAAGAACTCTTACAACTCAACAATAAAAAGACAAAACACCCAATTAAAATATGGACAAAGGATCTGAATAGACATTAGTCCAAAGGAGATACACAAATGTCCAATCAGCCCATGAAAAGATGCTCATCATCATTAGTCATTAGGGAAATGCAAACCAAAACAATGAGATACCAAGAGAACTGAAAACATATATCCACACAAAAACTTATACATGAATGTTGATAGCAGACATAGTCATAATAGCCAAAAAGTGGACGCAACCTGAATGTCCATCAACTGATGAATGGATAAGCAAAACTGGTATGTCCATATAACAGAATATTATTTGGCA
The DNA here is from genome assembly GCA_029593785.1 of Cabassous unicinctus. Classification (NCBI taxonomy): domain Eukaryota; kingdom Metazoa; phylum Chordata; class Mammalia; order Cingulata; family Chlamyphoridae; genus Cabassous; species Cabassous unicinctus. The sequence goes on from JAQZBX010032770.1 coordinate 14,169, forward strand.
ATAAAAAGGAATGAAGTTATCAATACATGCTACAAATGGATGAACCTCGAAAACACGCTAAGTGAAAGAAGCCAGGCACAAAAGGCCACATATTTTTTTAATCCATTTTTATGAAAAGTTCTAAATAGGCAAGTCCATGGAGACAGACAGTAGATTAGTAGTCGCCAGGGCTATCGGAAAGGGAAAATGTGGAGTGACTGCTAAGGGGTATAGGATTTCCTTCTGGGGCTAGGAAAATGTTCTGGAATTAGACAGAGGTGGTCAAGGCATTACTGAGCCTATACTAAAGACTACTAAATTATACACTTTAAAAAGATGAACTTTATGGTATATGAATTAAATCTCAATAAAGCTGTTTAAAAAAAAACAAAAACAGGCACGATGGTGGATGCTTAATACACAGGCTCACCCAATGTACTTGAAATGCATATTTTACAGATGAGGAAATTTGAGCATCGGCACGGTAAAGATAATTGCCAAGAATAACACAGCTACACGTGATGGAGTGGAGATTTAAACCCGGGTCCCTGACTCCAAAGACCAGGCTCTGATGACCTCATCTGGCTGCTTCTCACCAGGATGACAACCTATCTTGCCACTGGAGAACGGCTTCTACAGGAAAAAATATTACTCCCTAGATAAAGAATCACTGGCCAGCATAAAATGCTAGTGTTGGAAGTCCCAATAAAAGGAATCTCAACAAATCCCTTCACCTTCCAGGTGACTAAATAGGGCTTCAAGGCAGTGAGCTGACCTGCCCAACCAAAGCTGCAAGGCGAGTGGGAACGTCCACCCCGTTCATTTTACAGAGGACAAGCCTGTGTATTGTTCACTGCAATTAGTCAAGAATCCAAAGGTAGACAGACTTCACCCAGTTGGGGCATGCAGGTCAATAGGTATTCATCAACCTTAAACATCCCAGCTCACATCCAGATCCCAGGTAGAAAGTACTCAAACCTCATTCTGCAGTTACCCTGAAATTTCTCTTCCAACCCCAGGAATGTTCTGAAAAGTCCCACTGGGGTGCGACTGTTCCAAGGATCCCTTGGAGGTTTTGAACTACTCACAGGAACAGGGAGTTCTAGATTTAGCATTCAAGCCTGAGGATAAAGGCTAAGAAGAAACTTTCCTTCCCCTCCCTGCTCCCTCCTCCCGTCTAAGGTGATTCTATGGAAACCATATGAGAAGGGAAGGGAAGATGAAGCCAATGAATTCACATAACTGTGGGTCTGGAGTACTCAACCTTCGGGGTGCTTTTTGTAACTCTGTATTTTAATTCCTGCTTAATGTCTCCACAGCAGTGTCCTGCCAGGTTTCAAACTTAAAATGTCCCAAGCCTCCTCCTCCTTTTGTGTCCCTTTCTCCTGGTAATATCATCACCGGTCTCCTGGTGGCCAGAACTAAATACTGGCCTTTCACCTCTTTCCCCCTCACCCCCCACTTCCAGGCATCTCAGAGTCCTGCTGGCTCTTGCTCCTCACCGACCTGATGTGTAGAATCCACCTCCTCCATCGCATGCTCACTGACATTTTCCTAGAGACTCAATAAATGTTTACTGAATTGAGAGGTCAATCCTACCCACTACTAGTTAAGTCCTTCACAGCAAGGAGCAGCCAAGACTCTTCAAACAGAGAAAAAGAGAGAAAGGGGAGATGGATGGCCTCATGTGAACAGGTCCTAGAGAGGTTATTAAATAAAAGATGGAGCCAGGAAGAGCAGAACAGATGGGGCTGGGAGCCACTCTTTGCATGTATTCAGCTGGAACAGAAAGGCACGCTGAGACTCCGGGGCTACTGCCTGCATCTGCAAATTATTAATTATTTCAGCAGAGTCCCCCTGAACTCTCCATCTGCTGATGGCTACTACAGTAAAAATAATTACACTCAAATGGAAAAACCTGGGCCCTGTAACTTGTTCCGGTCAGCCCTTGCCATATACCCACTGTCCACCAGCCGTGCCTTGGGCACCCTGGCCTGGAACAAGCCTGGCTGTCCTGGCCACTCATCCAAATCAAGCCCATCCTTCAATGACCAGATCACACGAAGCATCCCTGATTGTTTTAGGTCTGCTCTTTCCTCTGACCTCCTACAGGAATCCACCGTGCCTCTCAAGAGGCACGCATCATGTGCTCCCTTGCATCACTTGTTGTCTTTTGTTGCTTTGTTTAAATTCTGTCTGCAGCCAGTTTATAAGCTCTTGGAGAAGAGAGAGCGTGTGCTTAAGTGGGCTAATATATGTAAAGTATTAAGCTCAGAAGAGTGCTTGGCACATTATAAGCACTATCTACATAAGCATTAGCTATTATTAGCTATTTCTACACACTGATATTCCCCAAATCTTCAAGCCAAGCATGATGCCATGCACACAGGATGAGCTACTCAAAGTGCTGGAGGTTGACAGGCACGCTTCCCTCAACCTCTTTTCTCTTCCTAACCTCTGCTCAAACTAAACCACCTGCCCTCCATCATCCTGGAATCCTAGCTGAACATCCACCTGTCTTACCATTCAATTGCACAGCTCTGTTCCTTCCTCCTTCCTCCCATCGATGCCATCCCCCAGGTGACAGAGTCTGTCTGCCCAAGAGACGAGGGCAAGGGGAGAGGCAGGCACCATTCTGACATAAAGCATCTCTGCATGACACCCCTCATTTGTCTCAGGGTTTAGGAAAATTATGAGAATTGATGAACCATTTATATCTCTGTGAAATCAAAATGATAACTAAGTAGAGCTGGAAAAAGAAGCAATTTTTAAATTATACTGGGCACTGAGCCAAAGCCGTGGTGACACAATGACAACATTCATTTGTCCAGGATTGGCCAAAGCTTTCACAGTGACTTGTTCTCTTTCAATGTGAAACTGCATCTGATAATGCTCGGTTGGGGTTCCATTTTAGAAATGTCCCACAAAAGCAGCATCTCTGGTCACACATTCCACATAGCAGTCATCAATGTAGAAGGGATGGGGGATGGTGACAATCATACAAAGAAAGCACTGTGGAGCTCTGGGAGTTTTTATTAGACATCTGCATACAACAAATCTCATACAGGAAGACTCCAAAGGAGATCCTCCTACCTTTAGGGAACGTGGTCAGAATCTGGACACCCTCTCCTTCCTAATACTGGGACTAGAGGCCCCACAGGATACATCGGGTGCCTGAAAATAAACATCTTGACCTAAAAATACACTTCTCAGTCAGCTATACCCACAGACCCTGCTTCCCCACTTCTCTGCTCATGTTGGCTAATTTGCCCCATTTCTAAGAGGTAACTAAATCATTCTGAGAAAATATGGGCTCTGAGAAGGAACAGCAAAGCCTTTTATTAAGCATCTTCTTTAGTAAAGCATCCAGAAAATTCTGCTTACTGTACTGCAAGTTTCTCCCACTAAGGCCCTGCAGCTGAGGACAAGATCACACATTAGGGCACTTGCAAATCCTGTTAGCCCCAATGTTCCCAAGAGGTCACTAAAAATCCAAGCAGCCTGAGTTTTCTCCATGGGTCCTATCCCACTGCTGTCCCACTGCTGTCCTGACAGTCTAGATCTGCTCTGTCCCAACGTAGTTGCCACTGGCCGTAAGTGGCTATTTAAATTAATAATTTAAATGAAGTGAAATAAGAAATCTGTTTTTTTACTCACACCAGCCACATTTCAAGTGCTTAATAGCCACATGCATTAAGTGGCTACCATAGTGGAGAATGCGTTTATAGAATATCATCCTCGGTACAGAAAGTTCCATTAGACCGAGCGGTTCTAGATGGAGAAATTTAAATTTGGGGGTGCCCAACTTGAAAAAAAAAAGTCACCTTGTGGTCTTGAAAATATATTTCCAACCTTAATGGACAAATTGCTTTCCCTAAAAAAACCCAATGACACCTCAGAGCAATGCCCCATATAACAAGCACTTGTACACTTCAGAAGTTGGTCTGCTCGTCTGTGCTGCTTCTCTTCTTTCTCCTTCCTGACCCCTTAGCCCTACATCCAAACTCTTAGTCTCCAAAAGGAAACTTTAACCAAAGTCTGTGAATGACTCTTGTTTCTTCTCTGGAGTTTGTCACTATTCCTCCACGGGCCCCCCAAAGACTTAAAGAAAAAGTACTCCTCCTAACATAGCATTTGTCTTCCATTATTCTGTTAATATGAAAATATCTGTGAGATAGTACTGGCTACCCAGCTTTGTGGAGACAGGTGGTGACCCCAGGCAGAAGCTTATACCACATAAGGCAATTTCTATCATATATTGAGTCATTTCAAGCCCATTATCATATATTTAACAAGTTCCAATAACAAAAACCTGGAGTTTGAAAAGCATGCAAAAGTAAAAGTACACAAAGCCACAGTCACAAAATATAGTGCTGGAAGATCTCCAAATTCACGCAACCTAACTACCTCACTTTACAGGTATGATGCCTAGTCAAGTAGGGCAAACCCAAATGAAAACAGTCTCTCCTGACCCAGACTCCTTCACATAATGCTACCCACTACTAGTTAAGTCCTTCACATACGGTAACCAGCATCGTACAAATCACTGCCCTAGTTTATCAAATGAGATCACAAAGAACAGAGAGAAAGCCATCCATCAGCTAGCACAGGGCATCCAGAGAGGTGCTTTGGCTCACTGCCCACACGTCTACATAAGAGTTTACAAATTCAGGCAGCATGGAAAAGAGAAAACCAACAGGCTTTGAGCTAGAAAACCAAGGTTTGAATTCCAGCCTTGACACTTACCAGATGAAAGCTCTTGGACAAGCTAATTAACTTCCTTAAGCCTGGATTCACCCATCTGTAAAAGGGAAGAATGAGATCTACCTCACATTATGTTAAGAAAGACCTGATGGCCATCATGGTGATAACTAATGTTGACTAAGTACTGACAATAGATTCATGACACGCCCCTCAACAAGTCTGTGGGATAAAGCACCATCATTATGCCCATTTTTTTGACTGAGGAAATTAGGCTTTCGGTCTAGAGCATGGGGTCTCCAATCACAAAGCCATGCTCTTAACTATACCATGATACAGTATCTCAAATGAGGGAAATAGGTGAAAGAGTGGCTGGTACACAGCAAGAGCTCTATCAATGCTCATTCCTTTTACTTCACTCCTCCTGCCCCCTCCTCTGGTACTGTACACACTGTATAACAACCCATGTTGTGCTGGCACCGACCGTTTCCAAAATCTTCATGAGGAAGCTCAACAGCCATTTAGAGTAAATAATACCTGTTAAGATACAGTTATTGTCTCATATGACATTTCCCCAAACTTTCTTCCATAACCTCTTACTACCTAACATTATAGTCAACTTACCACTCTGACATGCCTCTGCTTACCTGCTCATTTTCACTCTGTAGTCATACTTGAGACAATAATAAGGAATGGAATATTCTGACTTTCAACTTCCATACGTTTTTTAGGTACTAGGCCTGTATATAGATTACACTGTCCCTGGGTAGATGGTGGTTTCTTGGTTATGGCCTCATGGTTTTAACGGTTAGGCTTCGTCCCTTGGAGGTGTTAAATAAAGATAGATATTAGCACAGTTTTCCACCCAATTATCCCATTTACAAAAATAGACATCTCCTCTGTGAGCATTTCAAATAGAGGCCTTAATTTCTACAAAAGATGTCAACCTTACTGGGTCGATTCCTAAAGCCTCAATCAGTGAGCTGGGATAGCAGCATGGTAGGCACTGGAATATAATGTCAAACAACCTCTTCCTCTGTGTGTGTGCATGTTTGAGAAGTTGAAAGAAGTAATGGTTATGAAGACTGTCTGATGGACACATAGTCAGCAATTTCACTCGATGCTTGGGGTTCTAGCTTTGCATCAAATTGCACCACTAGAAGGCTTAGCAGTTAGATGTGTTATTTTGGCCTTCCAGAAAATTGCATTCACTGAGTTGCATTTTGATGTCATGCCTTGTGCTTCCAATGAGGCCTGCTGTGAGAGAGCTGTATGAATCCAGTTTTTCATTTGCTGTGGGGATGTGTACACCCTGTTCGTGATACTGTTCAGTGCTTCCTAGATAAAAGTTCATGTCCAAAATTTAGTTTAAAATTAAGAACTAAAAAAAAATTTGCTTCTCTTGAGGACTTGCAATGTCTTCCTTCTATGTCAACAAGAATTACATAAGTGATCATATTTCCCCTTTCACTCTGATGCTACAAAGCTCAGAGACAATGTACAGCTTAGCTAAGCAGCAATGTAAGGACCTTATTGTCTGAATTTGTACTTTCCCTGTCCTGTTCTTAAATTCTTTTTTATACTTATTGTTTACTATAAGGTATATGTGTTTACACTGTAAAAGAAATCAAAATTTGTGGAACAAGGTGAGGTATAAATAATTAATTGAATAGAACTCAATTAAAATAATTACCATAATAAACACAGCCAATTTTAGAGAATGCTACAGTTTAAAAACACTGCACATTCAATGAAAAATGTAGAAATAAACACGTTGAAGCAAACAGTGTGAGTTACCTGCCTAACAGCCATTCCCTCTTGCTTCTGGCAGAGTCTTGATTTGGTTCAGAAATCACTCCCCACACCCAATCACCTTTTGCTTGCTCCCTCTGACTCAGGAGCCAATCCTGGTTGGTCTAAGCCAATTCCTCCTTGTGTCCGGGCAGTAATTCATCAGTTGCCTAGTTCTGGCCTGTATGAAGGAGAGGAGAGCAACTTGGGGCCTCTGGGAAAATTTCCTTGTTTGATGAATGGTTTAGATCAGGGGTTCTGAACCCTTTTTGTTCCACAGACCCCTTTGCCAGTCAGGTGAAAACCACGGACCCCTTCTCAGAATGTAGAAGCACATAGTTTTATGACACTCAACATCGGCAAGTCTTTAAATTAAATTTTAGGATTATTCAAAATTATGTTTTGCAACTTTCCCATAATTTCAAGACCTGATAACCTTACACAGCTCAACATCTGTTCAAACAGTCATTTTTGGCAAACATTTAGAAATTTGAGTTTTCCCATGGCGTCAAAAACCATCTCCGCCATCCTTACCACCTTTTTTGCAGGCAGTCATCCACTGGAATCAGAACACGCTATGTCAAAATAAAAATCATACTAAGTCCATACTATACTGTGCATTATTTAATAAATATATCACACCTGCACCAACACGTCCCCACAAGAATGTTTTTAAATGCATAAAATAAAATTACAACGGAAATCAGTTACATATATTGAAATAGTTACTAAAATAAAAAACATATAATACTACACATATGTGTTTCTTTCTTAATACATTAAATAATAATCCAATACATCAAAAATATAAGGAAGTTAAAGTCAAATTTTATTTTTTAAAGACATGTTAGTCTGTTGTTGTTTATCTTGAATAAGAACATTAAACTGTGGTGTAGTATTTGACAAGGCAACACGCATATCATGTTGGATATCTAATTGAGTTGATTTTTTTCAATTCAAGCTCAAGGACCCGATTAAGAACCCCCGGTTTAGACGCGTGCATGCAAAGATGGATGGATGGAGAAACAAACACGGTTTTCTGAATGGCCAAGCACACATACTACCTTTTACCATCATAAACAAAGAGCTGGAAGACAAGGATGTCATAACATCAGGAACACTCTTCTTAACATTCCTCAGAAATGTAGATCTCCAGGTTCTCCCTTGAACCACAGCAGGGCTAAAAGGTTGGTACCTGATAAACTCTATGAGAAATCCTGTATTTAAATTCCCCCCTAACTACATACAGATAGCCCTCCACAAGAGAAAACAATGAGAGGGAAGGAACAAGGGAGGGAGGGAGGGAGGGAAACAGAAAAGCTGCACTACCCAGTTTCCAAAGCATACTTTGTATGCTCTATGGACTCCTTAAATGTCTTCAATATTGAGTTGCAACTGCTTGCAGGTCACAACAGCCTTGCCTTTTCTTAGAGACACAGAGATACACACACACACACAAATACCTGGAAACTACTTCAAATGTTCTCTAACACCCCGCACATGCCCCCAGCCCCCACCCCTTTCTCTTCTTTGGATTGAACAGTGACTGAAGTGCAAGCTGCTTGTGGCCTTCTTATTCAGTCTCCCTGCTTCCACTGCCCTCTAGATGCCAGTCAAATCTACATCAACAGCCCATAGTTTTCACTCTTCTTGCTGTCTATAGGACACTTATGCAGTTGTCCCCAGTGATATCTAAAATTTAATGTATCATAGAGTTCTTCTCAATTCTCCAGATTACCTTGTGCACAGCAGAAAAAATAATGTTCTTCTATATTCTAGTAACAACCCCAACTGCCAGACTCCGCCTGCCCTCCTCAGGTGTTTACATGTGATTTTCTCACCTCTCCCCGTTCTGTTCCAAATCTCATCCACCTGCTTTCTGAACTGTTTGAGAAATCAAGATCTTCATGAAAACATCCAAAGCTAACTTTTTGGAGTTAGGACAACCACATCCAATATTCCCTCAGTACCTTTGCTTTTGAGGACATGTATTCTCCAAAGTCAACTTCTGCAAAGCAAATCCTGTTTCTAACTGACCCACATTTTATCAAAGAGCTACCTACTGATTTTTCAGCACAAAAACAATAAACTATGCTGAGGCACGTAAAACACAGGCAGCACCAGCCCTGCTGAAATGTGAGGGGCTTCCCTTACCCAGATTTTCCAGGCTGAAAATTCCTGAACTTCCAGCAATAGTCTAACACCATGGCAATGGGCTGAATTTGTGCACACTGAATCACAAAGTGGAGCCAGGTGACAAACAAGGCAGGGATGAGCACAGATCTGCCCCACTGCTCAGCAATCACTCCCAGGGCAGGTCCCGCGAGAGGGCAGTCTCTTATCTGTGCTTGGGAGAGCACAGCTGCACCTTTGTCCCAAGGTTCTTCTGGCCCTCTTTGAAGTAATTCAGAAGGTCATGGTTGTGTTTCTATTCTGTTCTCGGCTGAACCACCTAGCTCAGGCTTTACACACAGTGGGCCTCAAATGTTGCTGAAAGACCGACTTCTGAGAGTGAAGTGATTGGAAACAGTGGCTGCCTTCATGGAACACAGGGGAGCAGCAGTAATGGGCTCCTCTTTAGAGAAGCCTCTGGTTTAAGCTGAGTGGCGGGCAATAAAAATCCAGGTTCCTAAGTAGCTCGATCAAAGGGGCTAGCTTGCCAACTGAACTGGAAGTCAAGGGAGGATGAGAAACCACGGAAGACTTCCTACATGTCATACTGTTCACTGAGACCAGCATCGACACTCTTATGGATGAACAACAAATACCACGGAACACGCCTGGGAGTAGGAGCAAAAGAAGGGAAAGGGGGAAAGGTTGGTGGAGAAAGTTACCAAATACCATGAGTTGGGACCATACAGAGAAAAGTGTCTCTCTCAGCTCAGCATGTGTTTTTTCCAGTAAGATACAAAAAGCCTTGTGCATCATAGTAGTCAGCTCACTTTTTTAACTAAAAAAAATTTTTTTTAGGTTGAGCACAATAGGGGAAATGCAAAAGTAAAGGTTATGCGTACCATATAACTCTCAATACTTCTGGAATGACCACTTTGAGTGATGAAGGATCAGGTGTTTGTGCACCTGTGCACGCATGCACACACACATGCACATCCCAACACGGCACCCAGCTATCCATCCTCATCTAGAACAGTGCAAGCAGTTAAAAAGGTGAACCTGTCCCTTTAATCATGCCAATTGTGAGATGGGGACGGCACCAGTTGAGAAGGCATTTAAAGCAGATTGCCCCATTTAGGCAGATATGGTTCTTGGAAATGAAGACTGGCAGTTTTCCTAGACTAAAGGTTGCAGTGAATAACACCAAGAGTGGGAGGGCACCAGCCCTGCCTGCTGGGCTCCCACCTGACTTCAAAGACAGGCGCCACACTGGAGCCGGACCTGAAAAGGCAGGGGGAAAGGCGGGGAAAGCTCAAGGCCCCAGGCTGCTATTTGTCCCAATTTAGGAGAGAGCCCTGGTTGTCTCAAAACTTACTTTTCCCTGAGTTACACCCTTAGAAAGTTGGGGGGAAAGCTTCTAAGCAGGCCTACACTGAACACTGAGGGGCTAGAATAAGGGATACTATCCTTGGGCCCTTGCCCTTCAGTTTCAGTCCCATTCTTGGAACAATAGTTATTCTGTCTAAGTCTCCCATAATAGAAGGAGCACACATGGTGAAAGCACAGTAAATGTCGTCATCTAGTTTTGGGTCAAGGAAACATCCGGCTGAAGCTTTATTTTGCATTGGTGGAAAATAGAATTGGGTATATCAGGACCTTTTTTGTGGAGGCCATGAGGAAAAAAGAGCTAGAACCACATACTTCAGACACATTTTATCATATCAGGATTGAAACAATTAGGAGGGAGGGCCTTGAATATAGGATAAGAAAGGTGGTTCCACCAAAAGTCAAGCCAGAATACACACACACACACACACAACACAGGTGAGTATGGGGTGGGGGGGTCAGGGGATATGTTAATCAATTCCATAGCTACTCCTCTCTCACAAAGGTCAGTCTGAAAATCTCTAGAAATTAAATTCTACGTAACAAACAAGAGGTCTGTGAAGCAAGCTGGTAAGGGCCTGGAGGATCTTCTTTATCATCATCCTTATACATACCATGGAGGAGTCCATTAAAAAACTTCCTCTAGCAGCCTCTGGGGGAAGTGGGAGAGGAAGTTGAAAAGGGAGAGCAAAGACAGACAACAACAGATTTACAAAGCTAGAAGGGTCATCGAATACTCTAATTTCACAAAAGAGAAAACAGAGAGGTGATGTGACTTCTTGAAAATCACACAGCAAGTCTATGACACATTAATTACAGCATGGATGAGACACATGTTGCTAACAACCAAGGCATAAAGATCTCCATTAAAAAGTCTCCAAAAAATAACATCTGTTGGGTGATTTTTCTGTTCAGATACTCAACCCTTCGGGACTTTTCTACCATATACCCTTTTAAAATCCATCTGCCTTCAGACAATGCTTTTATCTCATACAGCTCATTTCTCAATTAATTCCTTTCAGGCAAATGTTTTCTTATAGCAAATGCATGTCTTTTTTTTTTTTTTAATAGAGAAGTTTTCAAATGCTTATCCTTTTGAGCCATATTTACCTTCCCCATCTCTCAGGATCAGATACTTCAGGAAAATCAATCTGTGTTGGCCAAACAATGAAGGAAGGAATCTCTTTTTTTCTCTTTCTTCCCTACTTCCACACAAATATAAGGGTAAGACTCATTGGTATATATTGTGAAAAATTTGATTTTTACCCACAATAAAAAAATAAATAAATAAATAAAAAATAAAGATAACTTTGACTTAAAAAAAAAAAGTCACATATTGGGAAGCGGGTGTGGCTCAGTCCATAGAGCTCCCGTTTACCATATGGGAGGCCGCGGGTTCGCTTCCCGGGGCCTCTTTGTGAGGGCAGGCCGGCCCACGCCGTGCGGTGGGCTGATGCAGCAAGACCTCACAGCAAGGGGGAGATAAGCAGACACAGAAAAAGCACACAGCAGATGGACACAGCGGACACGGGCAGGAAGGGGGGAATAAATGAATAAATAAATAAATCTTTAAAAAAAAAAAAA
>JAQZBX010032771.1:0-25703 GCA_029593785.1 Cabassous unicinctus
AAAAAAAAGAGTTGCTGCTGTCTTGTTTCTTGCTTCTTTTGTATCCCCTCTCTTTCTTTCTCTGCTTGTTTCTTTTTCTTTTTCTTTCTTTTATTCTTTTGGTTACTGATCTATTCTACCTATGCTATTTCTTTTCACTCCTTCATCTTTATATCTTTTATTTTCCATTGTTGTTCTTTCATTCCACCTCTTTTATTTGGTCTCCAGTTTTTCCTGTTTGTATTTCTCCCTCTTTCTGTTATTCTCTGTACACTTTCTCTTTTTTACTTTTTTCTTTCTCTCTTCTCTGTTTTCTTTTCCCCATTTCTCACCATTCCAACATTTTAATTTATTTGATTTATTTGTTTCTCTATTCTGTTGTTTCATTGTTTCTATTCCACTTTCCTAATCTTATTCTTTTGTGCTTCCTACTTATGTTAATTTTTCAATTTCCTAGGTCTTGTACATTTGCTTTCCTACTTTTTACTATTACCATTACTATTATTCTTTTTGTCTTCCTATCTCTTTCCTTTTATCTGGTCCTAACTTTTTTTCTTTCAAAGGAACATAGGCAGATCTCTCTCACAAAAAAAACAGTTGAGTGGGGCAAGATCCTGCCTAAGTGAGCTGTTTTGGGAACCCACAGACTAGGAGGCTTCAGGGCATCGATCTGGAGGGAAATGGAAGAGGAGATAAATTCCTCAAGGTGCTGCTGACTTGATTCTTGGTTACAACACCAATATGGACATAATCAATGGTAAATTGAAAGTGTGTAGTTGCATATTGAATGTAGTCAATGGACATATTGACAGTGTTGACAGGAGGGTAGATTGAGAAGGGTGGATTGGAAGGTCCAGAGAACTGGGGGGAGGGTTGGGAGAAGGACCAGGTGAACTCTAGGGATAGGTGGGTATGTGGTTGAAAGTACAAACTTGGAAATGCTCTTATGGCAATATGACAAGGAAGGGTTATTGATTTAGGGTGTTGGATGGGGAGGCATTTCAGATAGGGCACACCTTGAGCATGCTTCTAGGGAGTGTGTGAGTGATCATTCTGTCATAATGTTCTGTATCAGTGGGTGGAGACCCACATAATGAGCAGGAAGGTGTTGTACTCCCATCCCCGGGAGGACCAATTTGTTTACAAATAGATGGTTGGGCGTCTCTCAAGAGCATAGGCAGTTCCTAACAGGGGAGGACAAACCAGCATGTCAAGACCTCAGTGTTGTTGCATGTAACTATGAATCTTGTCATCCAAGGAGTGAAACCAGGGGGTGGCTGTGGGCCCTGAGGGGAAGGGGAGGGAGGAATAGAATAGATGGAACAGGGGATATTTTGTGGGCAGTGGAAGTGTTTTTCATGATCTTGCAATGATGGACACAGGACATGGTTAATATCTTCACAATTTATAAAAGTGTACAGTCTAAAATGTAAACCATAATGTAAACCATTGACCATGTTTAGTAGCTCTGTTTCACAAATTGTATATTAGTTATAACAAAAGTACCATCCACATTTTAAAAGGCATTAATATGGGGAAGAGTAAAGGGGGAGGATGTTGGGTATATGAGAGACTCCTATATTCTGTGTGTGACTTTGCTGTGACCTAAAACTTGTTTGAAAATAAAATGAAAAAGAGTGAGACACTGGGGAATGTGTGGGGGAAGGTGCCACAGTACAGACAGGACAGGAGATATGGTGGTGATGAAAGACAAAATGTCAAAAAAAAATTTTTTTTTTAATTCTTTTTCTTTTTTTTTTAATATCCTAATCTTTTAATTTAATTTTATTTTAATTGTTTAAAAATTTTATGTATTTTATTTTTTGTATGTAAATTAACATTATTGTTTCATTTTCCTATTAATTGTATTCGGCTATTGTAATGGCTTTATTTTTGAAGAAACTTTGGATCACAGAATGGTTACAACTGGGTTAGGGGAGGATTGTTGCTGTGAGGTGTCAATGATGGGGAATGCATGGGAGGAAGTTCACCTGAGCATACATATAAGGTACATAACAATATTCAAATGTTCATGGGGCATTGTCACAGTGGGTGGAGACTCACAAAATAAGCAAGAAAATACTGAATTCCCATCCTGGAGAGCTCTGCCACATTCTCTAAGGGAGAAGCAACAGTCCCCCAAGTGCAGGGGCAGTGACTGGCACAGGAGGATGATCCACTGATGGGCCCTTGATATTGATGACTAGGCTTATAGGCCTTTGCTCTTGAAATTGAAAATTAACCTATTGTTATGGAGTGCCTAAGTGTTGCCTCCTGAGAGCCTCCTTTTTGCTCAAATATGGCCTCTCTCTAAGCCAGACTCAGAATATGAATGCATTACCTTCCCCACACATGGGACATGACTCCCAGGGATGAGCCTTCCTGGCAGTGAGGGATTGCTACCAAGCACCAACTAACAATGTAACTGGAAAAAGACCTCAAATAAAAGGGGGAAAAGGTAAAGACAAATGAGTTTATATGGCTAAGAGTCTTCAAAGTGAGCCAGGAGGTCATCCCAGAGGTAACAATTATGCATATCACAGCAGGATCTCATAGACTTCCAAAGTGGATACTACCCCCATTGTGGTGCTCCTGAGGGCTCTGGAGACACCTAGGTCCTATGATCAAGGCAGATAGAACCAGAGTATGGTGCTTTTGCAGGGGCCCTACTTTGGAGTTTGTGCTCCTGACAGTGACAGGTTGGACTCAACTATGTCTTCCCTGTACATGGCTCATCTGTCCCTTCTATTCAAACCTATACTTGGTGCTGAAGTTTGTAGGTGTATGTCCAGAGACTCGAATCTTTGGGCTGTCCGTGTGTCAGTTGGGCCAGAACCTTGGCAGACTTGTAACACTTACTCTACAGCTCTTTGGACTCACCCAGGACAACAAACAAGGAGATGATGATGGACAACAGCCATTCCAGGGAACAGAGAGTCTGCAGCTGCAGGCATGACAGCCCCATTCATCTACCCCATGGGATACAAGCTCCCTCTCAGTTGGAGGTGGAGTGGATGTCACCATGCCAGAATCCTTGGGATTGGGGGAAGAGCTATGGACTAGAGTGGACTTACTGGTATTCTACTATAGACATATTGTGATTCTAGCAATGGAAGAAATTACAACATTGATGTGGAGCCAGTGGCCACTGGAGGCTCTGGAGGCAGGGAGAGGAAAAACAACTGTAATATGGGGGTTATTTGGGACTTGGGAATCATCCTCAGTGAAGTTGCAGTGACAAATATAAGCCATTTTATATCATCACATAACATGCAGAACTGTATGGGAAAGAGTGTAGACTACAATGTGAACTATGGTCTATGCTTAATGGCAAAGCCCCAGGATGCATTTATCAATTGCAATGAATGTGCTACACTAATGAAGGATGTTATGTGGGCAGTGTGGGTAGTGGGACATATTGGAATCCCTATATTTTCTGTGTAACATTTATGTAATCTAAGTATCCTTAAAAAAAATTTTTTTATTAAAAATAAAAAAAACAAAAAGAATGAAAATGGGAAACAATCAATTCCTTAATTTTAAACATATTACATAGCTACAGTGGTAAAAACAGTATGGTACTTGCTTAAAGACTGACAGATTGACCAATGGAACCAAATCAAAAACACAGAAATTGAACCTCACATCTACAGTCAAGCAATTTTTGACAAGGTGGTTAAGCACACCCAGCTGGGCCAGATCAGTCTATTCAACAAATGCTGCTGCGAGAACTGAATTGCCATATCCCAAAGAAAGAGGACCCCTACCTCATACCTTATACAAAAATTAATTCAAAATGGATCAAGGACTTAAATATAAAAACAACAACCATAAAACTCTGAGAAAAAAAAGTAGTAACACATCTTCAAGATCTTGTAGTAGGTGGTAGTTTTTTGAACCCTACATCCAAAGCACGAGCAATAAAGGATAAAATAGATAAATGGAATCTTCTCAAAATTCAACACTTTTGATCCTCAAAGGACTTTGTCAAAAAGGTGAAAAGGCAGACAACCCAATGGAGAAAATATTTGGTAATCATATATCTGATAAGGATTTAATACCCATGATCTTTAAGGAGATCATACAACACAACAATAAAAAGACAAAGTATCCAATTAAAAATGAGTAAGAGACTTGAAAAGACAACTGTCCAAAGAAGAAATAGAAATGAAGAAACACATGAAAAAATATTCAACATCACTAGTGATTACAGAAATGGAAATCAAAACTACAATGAGATATCATTTCATACCTATTAGGTTGACCACCATTAAAAAGTCAGAAAACTAAATGTTGGAGAGGATTTGGAGAGATAGGAATGCTTATTCACTGTTGGTGGGAATGTAGAATGGTACAGCCATTGCGGAGTATTGTTTTGCACTTTCTAATGAAGTTGAATGTGTATTTGCCATGGAACCCGGCAATACCATTGCTAGGTATATACCCAGTGACACGAATAGATTTCTGCACACTGATGTTCATAGCAGTGTTATTCATGATAACCAACAGTTGAAAACAATCCAGGTGTCCATCAACTGAAGAATGGATAAACATATTGTGGAGTATACATATGATTGAATACTGTGCAGCAGTAAAAAGAAATGAAGTCATGAAACATATGACAACATGGATGAACCTGGAGGACATTATGTTGAGTGAAGCAAGCCAGACACAAAGGGATAAATACTGTATGATTGCCCTGTTATGAAATAAGTATACTGTTTGAAGTATAAACATATTATGTGAGGTGTGAATATGGGTAGAATTGCATATATAAGACCATTTTTCTTTGAAGCTGAACAAATGTAGTTTAATAGTACAAAAGGTTAATATCAGACCAAAAAACAGCATTATTCTTAGTGAATGAGACCAGACACAGAATAGTACATATTGTATGATTACTTTTATATAAAATGTAAGTATAAATCAATTTTTAAAGATGAAAGGAGATTGGTGATTATGTAGGTCTGAGGAAGGCATGCTGGGGGTGTAGTGTCTTTCTTTTTGGAGTAATGAAATCATTCAAAACAATTTTGAGATAATGAATGTACAATGTTGTGATTGTACTGAAAGCCATTGATTATACACTTTGGACAGAATAGCCAGAAACAGCAGCTATGTACAGTGAGGGATGCATAGAGAAATTGAGAGGTGAGGAATTTTCTTGTTTGTTTGTCTGGTTTTGTTTATTATTATTTGTTGGAGAAGATGCTGAGAGTCAGAGCATAAAGGGTTAAGCATCCAAAAAGCATGCTTGCTGGTAGAGAGCAAATGTCTCCAAGGACACTGCATACTGCAGATATCAGTGGGAGGAGGCAGAGCGGTATGAACTCCCCACACAGATGTTATTGTCTAAGTTCCCAGGAAAGTTTGTCTGGGAACTCACAAACAGGTAGCGTTCTCACGCACCAAGCTGAGAACCTAGTGAAGAAGTCCCTACTTTTGTTATCAGATTTGTAGTATAAAAAGTAGCTTCAATCTAAATAAACTTGCCTGCATTCCTCATGGAGTGAGGTCCCCTGATCCCAATCTTTCTTTGGATCGTTCCCGGCACCGTCAAACTCCACGTTGAATTACAACAATTATTATTACTGAAATAATGAAAATGCTCTAAAAATGATTGAATTTATGAGCACACAAATATGTGATTATAGCAAATAGCATTTAGTGTACACTTTGGATGAATTGTATGTTTACTAATATGTGTCAATAAAATTGATTTGTTAAAAAAAGTGGATCAAGGACTAAATATGAAAGATCAGATTAAAAAGCTCTTAAAAGAAAATAAAGAGGTAAACCTTCATGACCATGAATATGGCAGTGAATCTTGGAACTGGAACCAAAAACATGTGCAACAACAAAATATATATTAAGGACTTAATCAAAATTAAAACTTTTGTACATCAAAGAACATTATCAAAAAAATAAAAAGATAATCTTAGAATGGGAAAAATGCTTGCAAAATATATATCTTGTAAGGGTTTAATATCCAAAAGTAGTCCTACAATTCAACAACTTAAAGAGAAACAACCCATTAAAAATATTGAAAGACCTTGCAGAAACATTTCTCCTAATACAATATATAAATCACCATTAAGAACATGAAAGGGTGTTCACCATCATTAGCCATTAGGGAAAACAAATTAAAACCAACAAGATAGCACTTCACACACACAATGATGACTATTATTTTTAAATTGTGAATTCCATTCCTAGTTATACATCTAAAGAAATTTAAGACAGGGTCTCAAACAGATACTTGTACAACAATATTTATAGGAGCATAATTCATAATAACCAAAAGAAGAAAAACTCAAGTGTCCATCAACATATAAATGAATAAATAAAATGAGGTACACACAAAATGAGATATAATTCATCTGTAGGTAGAAATTACATTCTGAGACATGCTGTAATATCAATAAACCTTGAAAATATTACTCAGTGAAATAAGGATGGCACATTATGACAAATTCTGTATTATTTCACTGACATGAAATATTTAAATATAGCAAATTTGTACAGATGGAAATAGAGTAGAGGTTATCAGAGAATGTGTGTGTGGGGTTGTTGCATCATGTGTTTAGAGTATTTGTAATTTTAGAAATTACAAAAATAACATATTAAAGGAGAAATTTGTGTACAAACCTCCCTGCTAGCCATTCCTGAAGGATACTCACTCACTAAATACCAAGCTTTGTGAGTTATATGGTCATATTGCACAAAGCCAAGCTAAGAATTAGATTTTGTCTTGAGAGGAAAATATTGTATACACTCTTCATAAACAAAATGACTCAAATTCCATTTACAATAGTGACTAGAAGAATAAAATATTTAGGAATGAATTTAACCAAGGACATAAAGGAATTGTATTCAGAAAACTATTTTTAAAAATTGCTAAAAGAAACCAATGATGATCTAAATAAATGGAAGGATATTCTGTGTTTATGGGTTGGAAGATGAAATATCATTAAGGTATCAATTCTACCCAAACTGATCTGCAGATTTAATGCAATCCTGGTAAAAATTCCAATATCCTCCTTTGTAGAAATGGAAAAGCCAATTATCAAATTTATCAGGAAGGCTAAGGGCCCACAAATAGCCAAAAACATCCTTAAAAAAAAACAAAGTTGGAGTACTCTCACTTCCAGACTTTAAAGCATAATATATACCTACAGTGGTAAAAACAGAATGGTACTAGCAAAAAGATAGATTGACCAATGGAAACAAATTGAGAGTTTGGAAATAGACACTCACATCTATGGTCAAGTGAGTTTTGACAAGGCTGTCAAATACACTTGGCTGGGTCAGAACAGCCTATTCAGCAAATGGTGCTGGGAAAACTGGATATCTGTATCTTAAAGAAATAAGATCCTTATCTTACACTTTATACAATAATTACTTCCAAATAGTTCAAGGGCCTAAATATAAAAATGAGAACCATGAAACTCCTAGAATAAAATATAGGGAACATCTTCAAGATCTTTTGGTTGATGGTGGTTTCTTGGACCTTACACAAAAGCATGAGCAAAAGAAAAAGAAAAAATAAATAAATGTGACTGCCACAAATGAAATACTTTCATTCTTCAAGAAAGTTAAAAGGTGATCTACTCAATGGGAAAAATCTTCAGAAAGCATATAACTGAAAACAGATTGATCTCCATGTTATGTAAAGAGATCACACAACTTAATGACAAAATGAAAAGCAACCCAATTAAAAATTGGGCAAACAATTGAATAATTGTCCACAATTGAAGTGGACAAAAGAAACATAAAAAGATGTTCAACATCACTAGCTATTAGCGAAATGCAAAGCAAAACTACAATGAGAAACCATCTTACACCATACAAGGATGGCCATTATTAAAAGGACAGATTAATACAAGTGATGGAGAGAATGTGGAAAATTAGGAACACTCCTTCACAGTAGGTCAGACTATAAAATGGTGCAACCTCTGTGGAAGATGATCTGGCAGTTCCTCAGAAAACTATATATCAAACTACCATATTATTCATCCCTCATGCTTCTAGGAACATATTCAGAAAAACTGAAAGCAAAGACATGAATAGACATTTGCACACCGGTGATCATAGTGGCATAATTCAGAATTGCTAAAGGATGGAAACAACCTAAGTGTCTCTCAATCAATGAATGGATAATCAAGATGTGGTATATTCATATGATGGAATATTATTTAGGTGTAAGAAGAAATCATGTGGTGAAGCATATGACAATATGGAGGAACCTTGAGGATATTATGCTGAGAGAAATAAGTCTGACATGAAAGGATGAATATTGAAAGATCTCACTGATATGAACTGAACACAATGAGTAGACTTATGGAGGGATTTGGATTATGAAGTGTAGGTTGGTGGGAAATAAAATATGGAATGAGAAATGGGAGATAATACTGGATTTATGGAGAATATTTAATAAGGTCAAATATAAATATGTGGTAATGGTTGGACTTGATGGTTACATGTAATGAATAGAGCAACACTGTTGGTTTATGGATGTGATTGTGGCTGAAATGAGTAGTCTAGGAAAACTAATGTTAGTTTGAGGATAGCTGGAGGAGAATATTGTGAACGTTTTACAATGATTTTGGCTGTAGAAGAGCATTGTGGTTAATATAAATACAGGCATTTTCTACTATAGGGTGTTAATGTGGTGATACATGGGAAAAATATAACTAATGTAAGTTATGGACTACAGTTAACAACAAAATTATAATGTTTTTGTTGTAAAAGCCAAGTTGGTGCTATCTTAATGCTAAGGGTTAAAAAAAAAAGTATATGCGGGCAGGTTTTGTGAGATATGTATATGATTAAGCATTTTATCCTGCTTCATTTCTTTTTCATTAATAAGGATTCCTTGACTATGTCCTTTAATCTGTGTTCATCTCTGTATCTTTCTGAACACTGGAGAAACTGAGTTAACAGTTGGAATTATATGAGATTAAAGTATTTTAAAATGAACTTTTTCAGGAGTATTCTATAACTTGTTAAGTGGACTTTTATGTTCTTTAATTTTTTGAGCTTGAAATAGTTACTAAAAATGACAAACATGAAAAGTATATAGAAAATGCTTTCTACCTTTAACCTTAACCCACTCCATTCTCAAGAAACATGAAATGATACTAAGATTTCAAGTATCATGCTCCAAACTCCTCTTCTGCTCTTGTCTTAACATCTGCAATAAACCAATATCTGGGCATTCCAGCCATAAGGAATACAACCCAATAAGTACTTCCAGGTTGAGAGGTCCTCAAGTTCCAGTGAAATGATTTTCCAAGAACTAAAAGACTAAAAGACTAATATTGGTTTTCTGATTTGTGAGAACCAGATGGGATTTAGCAGTCTCTTTGATGCTTCAAATATTAGAGGCTAGTTCCTATTGTAATGCAATGGGCATGCCTAGAATAGTTTAATAAGTATAGGGCAAAGACTTTGTCCTTTGAAATAGAAATAGGCTCAGTTCATGAAAAGTTAATGTATTTCACCTTGGACCAACTTTATGGGTTCCGGTCACTTTGGTCCCTGGCAACTTTACTCGACCCTTCTACCTCACCCCCTCACTCTCTTTTCCAACATTCCTCTGGCACCATGGGCTGTGGTTCCTCCAGTTTTAAGGGTGTAGTTGAAGTAGCACCTTGTATTCTGAGAAATGGCATATTGATAGAATTAAATGCACAAACTAGCAGTGCACTTAAATGTCCTTTATAAGAGAAGCTGCTGAGGACGACTGAATAGTCAGACTGATTCTGAGACACTGGTGTGGTGCAAACTCCCTGGGAGAAGATATTGTCTTTAGTTCTGTCAATCTCAATGCCTCAGGGGTCATGAAAGATTTCTTTTTTTTTTTTTTTTTTTCATTTTTTTTATTTATTTATTTTTATATTTTTTTATTTGTAAAATGATATATAATACATATGTATATATGTGCATTTGTTTACATAAATGTTATTTGTTATATATATATATGTATACATTTTATAAAGGTGCCTAGATTACCCAAATATTACTCAGAAACTACAGGGATTCCCATGCTCCCCACCGCCCACACCCCCAACAACACCCCACACAACCATTCCCCATCTATGTGGTACTACACCCGCAATGGTTGAAATGAAAGATTTCTGGGAAACCAAAGTGCCTCTGACCTCAGTGTGTTGAATATCTATTAAGGAGGCACAGGCAGCTCCTGGAGGACTTCTCAGACCTTAGCCCAAGTCAGTATTGGGGAAATTCCTCACTAGAGTAAAACAGCAATATTCTTGGGGATCTTTATTGGAAAGTCTTTAAATCTCTTTATATAATTTCAGTGATAAGAGATAAGAATGCTTGGGGCTAAGAAGGCTGCCAAAAGAAGGAAGCTCATTTCACTACCTTTAGGGACTTAGTCATGATTTTTTGTTCTTGTTTTGTTTTTTGTTCTTGTTTTATGTTCTTATAAATGCTTTATTTTATTATATTTGTATAAGCAAACTGGGCTACAAGCTGGCAATTATAGCAAATATTGATTTGGCTTTTGTTAATTCATGACTGTTAAGTTACATCTGGAGAGTCTTTTGCTTTCATTTTGATAATTCCCCTTTAATCTGAACAGTGGATTATTTGTTCACAGCTATTAATGGTAGCAGAGGGTACTGAAAGTCCCTCACTCTGACCAAGGCAGGATTTGCAGAAGAAATCATTTCAATTTAGCCCCATTATCTTCTTCTTAAGTCTCCTGCCTAGTCTGTGCAATATGTGGGAACCTTTAATGGCTGTGCTAGAGACCCAAGGATTCCTCTTCAATGGTATCTCTCTCTTGCACATCAGAATTGTCTGAAGACCTTGTAGGAATACACAGAACCCTGCAATCCTCAAGTCATGAACATGTTACATGCACTCTCTCTAGTAAAGTCCATGGGGCTTTAATGACATCCAGAGCAGCAGATTCAGTGAGGTAGGGGAAAAAGGAGAACTGATGGATTCCATCTGAGGGAATGATTTAGATGAGGAGGAAGAATAATCAAGATATAGAGCTGCAAAACATCTAGGTATTCCTGTCATTGGAATGGAACCATAAAATTGACCACATGGCTCATGGTGTTGGTGGGAGCAGTGGACGGTTGTCCTTGTCTTCATATCTTATTGGGAAATCAGCTAATGGATACAAGGCTGAATGATGCAGCTCTCCTTACAGCATCTACCCCCAGTATGTTGGGCTGTCTCTAAAATAGTTTTAAAAATTCCGTTTTGGCAACATGGTCCAAATACAGAAAGAATTGCTGCAAGGGAGGTGGCCTAATCCTTCTCCTCTGGTGCCTAGCCTTAAATAATTTCAGGTCAGCTCTGGTAATGGATCTACCACACAAGGGGTGAGGACCCTTTGAAGGGTCTTTCTGAGTATAAGGCAAGCAGCCAATCCAGGCTGAAGAGAGGGTGTCCACCCAACTTTTTTTCCCCTGGGACATTGCCTTCTCCCTGGGCTCTCTCACCCTTCCTGGGACATCACCTGGATCCCCAATCTCTGACTTACTCATCCTCTGTCCTATTCATATGCCAGAAGAAGTGATACTGGCCAGGTGGCTGCAAACTCAAGCTATTGGGTCTAATTCCTGGGCCTTATACTCCTCAGCTTGCTGCTTTCCCTACTTCTGCCACTCTTAATGAAGACTGATGAGTAGTCGTGTTTTGTAGTACAAGGAGAGCTGGGCCATTATCAGGCAGTGCATGAGGTGGGGCTCCTTTCCTGCCACCAGCCATGATGGCAGTCAGACCAGGCCCTGGAACTCATGCCTCACTTTCCTCCTCGTGCAGCTACAGCCACCCAACTGCCCCAATTGCTGCCCTCATGCCTTTTCATTTCACAAGTATGCTACCTTCTGATGCACATGGATATCCATACCATGCTATAAACAAAAATATATTCCAGTTGGATAAAGACCTAAATATGAAAACCAAAACTTTGAAAATGTGAAAAATTAATATTAAAAATTTAATAAGCAAAGCAAAAATACTAGAATATATTCTCCCTGCATTCTGGTATCAAAGATGCTGTAGAAATAGTTCTGCTTGGGTACCCTCCTGCTTAATTCTTTGCAGCAAATTATTTTGAGATAAGGGAGTTGAAAATCAGGAGTAGTTACCAAAGTATGGTTGATTACCTCATCTGAATAAGTCTAAACAAAGTGAAAATACACATCATATTTAAAAATATGATTCTAGAAGTCCAAATCAAGCATTGGAAATTTTTCCAATAAATTGTTAGTAGCAGATTCCTTAATAAGCTGCCAAAATTCCATAATATTTAATAAGATATTTGGCAGGAACAGCACAAAACAATGAAAAAAGAAAATGCTGAAATAAATAAAATGAAGTTCAATTAAATGCAAAATTCCATCATATTACTGAATGGGAAGACTTGTCAAAA
Source organism: Cabassous unicinctus (assembly GCA_029593785.1). Lineage (NCBI taxonomy): Eukaryota > Metazoa > Chordata > Mammalia > Cingulata > Chlamyphoridae > Cabassous > Cabassous unicinctus. Next base: position 12,401 of record JAQZBX010032771.1, read on the forward strand.
ATGTCAAATACTAGTATATAAATGAAATGCAATTTCCATATCAACATAGTTCTTTAATTATATACATTAATCATATGATCCAAATGGTATAATTAATAGTAAAGAATAGACAAAAACATGAAAAAGGATAGTGACAGTAGTCTTTCCTCATCAAATCACAGATCAAATCAATAAGATATTAGCATGGAAACTGACAAATAGACCAATGGGGCAAATATAGATATCCAGAAGAGTTCCTAATAATCATGAATACAAAGGTGGTATTTCAAATCACAATAAATATAATTTAATCATTAAACAGTGATGACTCAAATAACCAACCTTCTGGAAAGATAACTTATAATATATATTTACTGATCTGAAAGCAAAAAGAAATCAAGAAAAATCTTGATAGAAAATTAGGAAATTACAGATGAGGGGATTTTAACCTAGAAGATTATCCAGAAACTATAAGAAAAAAAGATAGATGTAATTAACCATAAACATTTTTAAAGTATTGAAGAGAAAGTAAAAGGCTGGCAAAAATATCACATGCAAATAATAAATTTGGAAAATTATTTAAAATGTAGATGACAAGGGATTAATAAATATTTTTTTAATGGGAAGAGATCTACAAAAATTGAGCACTTGAAAAATGAGGGATGAATTCAAGCAAAGCATTTACAGAAAATCAAAATGCCTGATAAACATTAACAATTTTCTTCATAAACCCTGGTAGATAGAAATATATCAAGATACCCATGAAACTGTTCAAATTTAAGAACCAAAACACCTATTATAGGCTGGGTTGTGTGGAAAAGGATATCATTTACATGGTTGAAAAAGAACACTATTATAGCATTCCACAGAAAGCAGCTTAGCATTAAAATATTTTTACACTGGAAATCTCACCATGAAAAATTATCTCAATGAAATAAATATTGTATAGAGAACAATGCTTACTGTTACATTGTCAATAATGATACAATAGGAAAAATAAAATCATTACTCATTGATGGAGGAATATAGAAGAATTTATGGTAGAGCCACATTAAATTCTATTAAGCAGTCATTAAAATGAAAAAGCAGTGGCAACTGAGAAAGAGAATGCCCAGTCAAGTATTATATATGGAGGAAAGCAAGATGCAGAGTAGCATATATTAAATGAGCCCACTTGTGATATTTGGTTAAAAATATTACAATATTTTTCAATACATGTATATGTACATATGTGTGAATAATGGAGTAGATATGTATATTTGTATAACCTGGTTTGATTATTAAAGCATGAATAGTAAAACAGGTTATTTACCAGATAGTTAATATGAATTACCTTGTGTTCACTTGAGGGACAAGTACAGGGAGTGGAGAGTTGGAACATGTAGAAAAGATGGTGAAGAAGATGGCAGAATAGGAAGTCCCAGGAACCATTCCTTACACTAAAACAACTATTGAACTGGCAGGAATTGCCTGAATCAACTATTTGAAATCCTGGGGAGAAGTGGTACACCATGTAGCATCCAGAGAGGAGCATAAGGAAGAGGCTGGTAAATTGAGATAAATGCCAGTGGGTTTCATCCTCCCTGCGGTCATCAGAGACCACCTTCCCTTAGTCTGTGGCAGGCAGCAGTAGGGAGAAATTATGATAGAGCCACATATCATCATTTATAATTGGTAGTCATTGGAATGAAAGAGTTATAGCAGTTTTTTAGTAACAGAGAGCTCTATGGAGTATTACCTTAGGAGGAAAGCAAGATGCAGGATAGTGTTTACAAAATGAACACATTTGGGTAAAGCAATAACAAATACATGAATATATTGCACACATATAGATATATTTATGGATGCATAAAAGAGTAGAGGTGGGTATCTGAATATCTGAGTGTGGTTGTTTAGGCACAAATAAGACAGACTAGTTAACCAGATTATTAATATTACCTTGAGATCACTTGTAAGATAGATATGAGAGTTAGAACATGCAGAAAAGATGGTACTTTAAAAAAGAGCATAGGTGATATGTGCTCCCCTGTAGAGAGTTGTTATAGCATGTGCAGTGTATACTGTAACGGTTCCTACTAAATAATCCATTTAATATGAATTAAAAATTCACAAAACCTAAATGATATTGTTAGTGAAAAATCTGAATTTCAGGACACCATGACAGACTAAGTGGAAAAGGATGAATAGCAATGGGGAGACGTGACGTATTTTCGACAAAAGCAAACAAAAAGATCTACATGTATACCTATACCTGTATAAATGTCTCCTGTAAAAGAAGAAATTATGAGAGGATACACATGTGTCATTAACATTTGGTACCTTGGTGGAGGAGTTATAATTGATCAACAGGATGATTTTGCTTCTGTTATACAAATTTATACTGCTCATTATAAAAGTGTAAGAACTTTGTAAATTAAAAAATTTATATATATATAGACATATGTTTATAAACATTTTGTTGAATGTTTTCCAAATATGCAAATATTATCTTGGATATGGTGTGCAAAGTTTTAATTAATAAGAAGAAAAATATGACCACAGATTGTACAAAAGCCAGACCCAGCAGATATCCTGCTTCCTATTAGGAGGCAATGACCTCTTCTGATCTCTATACCTAGAAATGACCAAAAAGAATTTTGTGAGACTTAATGTAGTTAATCTTGAAGATTCTCTTGAATGTGCATATCTAAGATAAGGAAGTAGCTAGAATGATCAGCAATTCACTAGGCAAACATGGGCCACTACTAGATTCACTTTCTCTCATGTTGCTATCACCTTTCTCCCTAATGTGCTGTAGTTGAAAACTCACCCTTGTGCACATTAGGGTTTTCATCAGAATGAAAATAGAAGATGTTAACTGAGAAGATGCAGCTTTCAAGGAAAAAGAAGACTTTGATCCAAAGGCCTTCAGGGAGTTGGAAGTCATAAGACAACCTCTGCCCAGCCTCTGCCTGCTCCTCCTGCAGTACATCTGTGTTTCATAGGCTTTCCTTTTCCATGATAGTAGCGTGCATATAGTCCCTCTTCCTCAGAACCAAATGCTAATTGGAGCCATCAATATCTTTCTGAAAAATAAAAATAGGACACAGTGGTGATGAATATGTTAGTCCTTATGGGCCATGACCACCCCTCAAGTGTTTCTGAAGGCTTCCTCACTCCACTGTGGGTCTCATCTCTTAAGGAGAAGGACAGGCTCCTGGCATTCCTGGAATATCCCAGGCCCTGGGACTTGGTGCTTAGGGTATGACTTAGGTTCTTCTACCCATAATTGGATCTGAGTCTGAATCTTCTGGTCCCATCTTCACCTCTGGCTATACAGGTTGCCGCTATTCTGTCCAGGTTTAGATGTCACCTTCTCTTTTTCTCTTTTATTCTCAGCTGAGCTTTTTTCCACTCAGTGATCTCAGAATAGGTCAGGTTATAGAAGAGGAAAAAGAAAAACAAAGAAGGGTCAAAGATATGTGTGAAATTATAGCAAAATATGCTTAAAAGGAATAAAATACTTCTACATTCAAGGAAATATTTGCAGCAGTTATCCATGAATTGTTCTATTCTAATCATGAAAAGTATAACACTCAGTGGAATTTTTCTGCACCAACTGCCACTCTCACTCAATCAAAAGGAAACAATACATCATAAACCCAAATTCACTTTCTCTATGAGGCAAATACCGAGATGTCACGAACTCACTTTAGTTCATAGTGCCTTCCTGTCCTTTTGCAATGCCCTCCTACTTTTCACTACCTATAGGTTGGTCCATTGTGCACAATCAGGCTGGATTCCCCACAGCCTATCACTGATTCTCTTCCCTCCAGTTCCTTCTCCTATAATTTTAAATTACATCCTCTTTAAGAAACACACTTACCATGGACCTGCCTAAGTTTCAGCCTCCCATGAACCAATAATATCTCATTTCTCTTTCCTGTACAGTGTGGCTCATTTTCAGGATCTGGCAGGACTCAATGTTGAGATAAGTTTTCTATATTACCTGGCTCAAGTGAGCCTGAGTCTGCGTTGATGCCAGCTGTTCTGAGGCTGCTTCAGGACAGTTCCTTGTAGGGCTGGTGCTCCCCTGAGTTTGAGGTAGGGTGGCAGGTATTGTAGTAGATGGAGTGGACATTCCTAAAGAGCAGATGGATTGAAGTAGCCTGAAGGGAGACCATCACAGAAAGGTTCACACTTCCCAGCCCACACACCCTGCTCTTTCTCAGTCAAGGTGTCTTCCAGCTGCGGGTCTTCAAGCGCTCCCCCTCTGTCCTTGGGGATGTGTTGCTTTCAGTTTCTTCTGCCAGACCTGCCTCTGTAGCCTCACCAGCTCTTATTGCTGTCTGATCAACTCTTGTCTCCTTATTTCCAACTTCTCCTGTAAGCAGTGACAGATTTCTTCCTTTTTGTTTATTGCCCTTTTTGTGTTGGCCTTCAGGCATTGTTGGGCCAACTGGTGGCACCTTCTACAATGGTGCTGCTCTGAGTCGGGCGGCTACCTTTCCAGCATCTCCTCATAGAAGACTCAGCAACTGAATCTCTCCTTCACCCCATGCTCTGCATGTGCCAGGACTGCCTCCCTGGAGGGTAACAATTGGCAACAAGCCACACAGCATAAAGCCTCTCCTCACCCTCCTCCTGGACAGCAGGCTCAGGGATGTGGGCCTCAGGCTCCTCCTGGAAGAGCTCCAGGGAGCTGAGAAGGGACTTGGTGCTGTTTAGACTGGGGGGAGAGCCAATGGTGATCTCTTCAGAGAGCTCAGCCTCAGAGATCCAGGTATCTTTCCCACAGGTGAAAATGTGGTTTTTGTTTGCCACTCAATGGCTACACCCTTTACTGTGTGCACTCTGGTAAAATATGTGCACCTGACCCATTAATGCTCTGAGTTTGACCCATAGCTTGATGAATTAGAGGTCTTCTCAGTCAAAGGTGAGAAAGACCTCACTGATACCCTTGGAATCTTACTGGGCTTGGAGCTTGGACTTTCTGATTTCAATATTGTAGGCTGCTTGGCATTTTCCTCTTTGGTCATGGTATCTGAAAACAGAATTATTTACATGAGCTCTCTGAGCCTTGGTGGACAGCGGTGAGTTCAAGACTCTAATCTCAGGGATCCCTGGAGGATTCAACAACAGTACCATGTTCAAATTCTGTGAAACCTCATAAGTTCTTTTTTCTTCCCTGGGGCTCCCCTTCCTTTGTGGACATTATGTGGGCAACTAAGTGTCCTGTGCACAATGATATTAATGATAGTATCACCTTATAGAAAACACTTTTTTACTCTTTGAAAACACTATAATATCAACTGGATTTTATGTTGCAACTAAAGTTCATCTATTTTCATAAATATTTTTTTGGCATTTTTGAATTCCAAATGATTTTTCTCCTTTAGAACACAGAAATGACCTCAAAAGTCTCCAAGTACCTAATAGTGTGTTTTTTCTCAAAAGACGTATTCTGTGAATGTTATTTTCTTAGCAAATTTAGAGTGCAAATGTTGAAATAGGATAAATGGTCACCTATTTTTTTTTATTTTTTTGGTCACCTCTTTTGAATGTTTCAAACATTTTTCAGGGAAGGTTTATATAAAAGGAATTATATTTAAGAAAGATAATCTATATAATTTGTTTTGGTCCTTAGAGGTATATCTCTTCCTTTTACCATTTTTAACCAAACAACAATTCAATGTAAAAATTGTTTTACCCTGAAAAGTAGCTCCTATTTGCATGCAAGTATTATATTACCTCTTTCAGGATCAGGTGATCTACTTTCATAATACAGTTGTCCATGCCTTAAAGTCATGATTCCACAAACTTCAGATGGTCATGATGCAAAAACCCCAAAGGAAGTTATCTGGGTGGGTGTATGTCAGCACAAGAGTTTCTATATTTTTCTGAATAAGATCAGGGAATTCAGAATGAAGAAGAAATATTATGGAGACACGTGTTTTGTAATGGCAGAGGTGTGAAAATCCATCAAGTGTCATAGGATTGAGAAGAAGTAACTACCTTTCAGAAGGATGTAAGAGGCAGGTAGAGACCAAAAAGGGAGCAGGAGGATGGTCTGGGCCACTGGAGGGCAGCAGAATACAGAAGCAGAGAAGAGGTGCGCTGGGAGGAAGAAATTGGTCTGGGGAAATTGTGCTCAAACAGGAATTACAGCAGAAGGTTGAGTAATGTGAGAATTTAAACTGTGATCCTGAAGTGAGGCTATGCTGTTACAGGTTGTTAAGGCCTTGGAAAGAGGTGGATAGGAGACAAATGAGAAGGCTGTCCCTGGAGCTAGAGAGGGAGGGGCCTGCAGAACCCTCCTGAGGGTAGCAAAACTTACAAGTGTTGGGATGTCTGCAGTAAATGTGTGGTACTGACTCTATGAAACCAACCACTCCTATAACTCCTTATAAATTTTATTCCTTTCATAAATTTCTCAAAAGATACAGTCACTCTCATTAGAAGATGTAATAACATTGAAGTACAAATCTCTCTAACCACCCTGTCCCCCTGCCCTACAGCCCTCTGCTCCAGTTTCCAATTTCCTCTCTTTTCATCTCCACAAATCAGTTAGATCTCAGAACTCATAATTGAGTAACTTTTCTTTGCCTGTTCTGGAAATGCCTCAGACTCAGATTCTTCTGTTAGCTCACTCATTTATACCTTCATATAACACAATTTTGTTAAATTCTATTAAGTGACAAGAAATTTCTCAGTGGAAGACTCAGTGAGATTTATCCTTTTATCCCAAATCTTACATCATTGCTCTGGCCCAGGATAAATCAGGTTCCAGAAAAACCAGGGTAATCTGTTTAGGGAAAAGTAGACCCCTCATGTCCCAGGTCCTATCATCAGAGACAATTTTCCTTCCATCCTTACCTAAAGTCTTAGAAAAAGGTCTCTTCCTCCCAGATTGTGGTTTCATCTTGTCTGGGTCAATGTGAACCTAAAAGAACAGTTTCTGAAAGATTTTTGTCACTCTTTCCATTTTAATTGTTCTCCAAACCTCTCCTGAGTTGAAGACTCTGATTTAGCCCTGAATATTTATCAATCTGTAACTTAAATCACTCCCCCACAGGGAGATCTCAGACACCAACCACACAGAAATCAGTTTATATCTGAGTGAGCACCAAAGCTCCCAGTAACCCTTGTGTGACATCATCACTGACATAACTCAGTTCCATGGACTCAGTTTGAATCTAAACATGCCAACAAGAAAAATATGGCAACAGTTGAATTAGCAGTTGTTGGTGGGAGGAGAGAGATTACATAATAAAATGAATTGAAACTTTTCCCTATCCTCAAAGAAGTTGCCATCAGTTGTGGGAGAGACATAGAAATGCAGGAATTGATCATTAAATGTGATGGAATATTTCTTTATCCCAAACCTCTCATCTGACTCTGGTTGAAATTTGTGTCTCCAAACATGTTTACCCACTATCCACTCTGAATCCCTCTCAGGCCACCTTGACTCAGAGTCTTCACACAGGCTTTACCCTCTGTCTAGAAGATTTTTCTTCCTTCCTCTCCCCTCCCCTGGTTCACCATGCCTTGGCAACATGTGGCACTGCAAGGAGCTGACTTCAGCATGACTCCTATGTTTAAGTCTCAGCTCCACTCTTCACTGGCCATCTATTCTTGGATGTTTCATTTGATCTCTTCATTCCTTCCTTCACTAACCTGTTAAATACAGAGGAATCTGTCTTATAGTGTGGCCATTAGTATAAAATGTTACCACATGTGGACACTGCACTGAGAACAGTGAGTGGCTGGTAGAGAGTAAGACCATGTGAATGCTCACTGTTACAGTTATACTTTAGGTCACAGTTTGCTGAGTGTGTTCAAACTAGGTGATTTTCCTGCTATTTATGGATTCAGAATGCCCAGAATTCAAATTCCATCCTAACTCTTCTTGTGGATCTTGAGAGATGATCATTTACAAATATTTATTCTCTGCATGGACTGTAAGCAAACTGGAGTAAAATACCAGGACTATCACATCTTTGCAGTTCTAGAAAATAATAAAGTTCCTGTCACATCATTGGAACTTGATATACATTTTTTTAATAAATGATTGTCTGTTGACTCACCAAAAGTATAGTTCCCTCATAGGCATCTGGTTCAGGATGGCACTTTGTGCTCTGATAGGCATCTGGAGTAGCCATTATCCAAATTTTGACTCTGATATCCAGGAAATGTTATTGTGAAGATTTTGTCCCCTCCATGTACTTACCCTTGGGGTCACTGGAACAGGCTTTGGATGGTTGCCACACATAAAACCTCTGAGCTCAGGATCTCCATGGTCAACCCATCTCTGAGTTTTAGGAGTGCACTCTGGTAAATATCCAATGCTCTCTGCTTGGATCAAATTTCAGTATTTGTTCTGGAGTCCATTTAGAGAAGGAATGACAAATTGTAGAAAACATTTAAGGAAGGAGTTTAAAAAGTTGTGAGTGGTGAGAGAGTAGGAGCCTGACAATTTTTAAGTGTAGAACAGACAAGTGGTTCAAAACACAAGAGAGCAAAAGAACATGCTTTTTCAGAAACCAAGCACAAATGTCCCAGTGGTCCAACTTAAACTTTAGAATTTTCTCTCACCATGTCATCTTTCACTTTGCATTGAAGGTCAGAAGAATTCTTGGGGTTTCCTGAAAGTCCTGGGACATACTCCACTTCCTTATCATTCACTTATATTTCCAAATTGGTTCAAACAAAACTTCCTGGCTGAAGTCTTCCCTGATTCACATTTCTTAGAACATTAAACTCCTTGCTGTGTTTTCAATTGTAATGAATAAAGGCTTTATCCTGACTTGGGACACACTTGCTTGCATTCACTTGTAGTTGATTGCAAAAAATGCCCACATATTCTTTCTCTCTATACACAAACTCTTCCAATGTGAATTTGTATGCCCTTTCATCTCCACCCAAGTGTAATTGTCATTATGAATGCTTTGATCAATGTGACAGTAGAAAACCTGATACAAACCCAGACTTTAAAGGGCTTGTGCAATTGCATGACTTTTGCTGCCCTTGGAACCATGGGAATTGATGTGAATGAGACCAGATCAGGTTGCTAGATGAGAGAATATGTAGAGAGACATCCAACTGACCTTGCAGCTGATTGCAGACATAGGAGCATTCCCAGTTTAGACAACCTGAACCTGGACCAGACCTGAAGCAGCCCAAATTGCCAATCAGAGGAACCATGAGTGCAGTAAATAACCTTTGCTCTAAATCTCCACATGTTGGGATCATTTGCTACACAACAAAAGATAATTGATACATGTTTTAACTCAGACATGTTTATCTCCAAACTGAGGGACTTTGTCTTAATCATTTAATTTTCATGAGTGTCTAGCATTTAAAAAATCCTTTCCCCATCACTCTGATCAAGATGACTGAATGAGGTGCTTCAGGGCCACATACCCCCACAGATAATTTGAACAACCCACAAGAACTGGCAAAAATATCTTGCTCAAAGCTCCAGAAAGCAGTATACAAATTACTATAACAGGACCAGCACTAAATCATGAAATAGACAATGTATAAGCAGTATAATCTCATGGAGTCCTAGCTGGCTCCTCTCCATCCCACACCAGCTTGGTGGGGTGCCTGCCTATATTCCTAGTGTGGTTCCCTTGTCCTGGTTCTGAAAGGAACAGAGCAACCCTAGTTCACATACTGAGAGCATGGATGTCTGTTCCATTCTTAGTTTGAGGGACTGGAAAAGGACACTCTCAGGCTCACCATGCAAGAAATTGCCATGTGTTTAAAGGACAGCTCACAGAAGTCTCCATCAGAATGCAAAGGACCATCAATCAAGACTTGGTTGTCTAGTTCAAAGAAATATTGGTTATAGGACCTACAGTACAGTTCCGAGGACCATGAGGAGACAGTTTCCTAGGGAAGAGGTGACATTTGAAATCATGAAAATGGAGGAATTCCTAGGGAAAAACATTCATGGCCATGACAAGGATCAGGGACACTCTTTAGTGTCTTTGGTTTCAAGTTTTTCTTTAATTTCATGAAGAAGCTCTGCAAGAGAGTCATTTCACAGGTCGATCTGCAAAGACTGGAAAATTTGTTTTCCTTTTTCAATTTTATAGCTCCTAGAATTCATAGAAATCTCCATACTAAAATTAGCTGGATACAAGCTTATGGAACAGATGCCTCAGAGTCTAAATTTCAGTGATATCACATTAAAATATTTAGAATCCAGGTTTCATAAGCAGAAAACAATACATACAAAGAAAGAGGAAGCAACAGCTCAAGCAAAGGAGAAAAGGAAAGTAATAGAAACCATCCATGAAGAGTAATATACCTGAAATATAGAAGACAAAGACTTATTTTTAAATGGTCCTAAACATGCTAAAGAGCTAAGGATAAACTTGGATTGAAAGTAAGGGAAGGGGAACAACCAGTGAGATGGTAACAGAATAAGGATCTCCTAGAGGCAGCTCATGCTATAGGAGAGTTAGTAATCACCCAGAGTTATCTAAAGCACCTGCTTGGGGGCCCCAGAAGACCAGAAGAGCATGCTGCAACATCCTTGAAAGAATAAAAGGAGGAGACTGCCCATCTGCAGAGAAAATTCACAAGTAGAGCACTCTACACCCCAGAGGCCAGGACCCACCCTCCACTGGTGACACAAGCTGCCTCAGGAGCTATTGCACAGCTGGAATTGGAAGCTCCACTTCCCAGAAATGGGGGAGGAAGAGACAGTTGGGCACCAACTTCAGCTACTGATCAGTAAATTCAGTGGGCTAAAGTATCATCCTAAGAACAGCTAAGGACTGAACCTGTCCAAGTCAGAAAGAGGCTGGTACCCAGCATTTTAACTCTGCCTTTGACATGAAGGGAAGTGGGGCAGACTGAAAATCATGGTGTTGGTAGACACAGGCTTCTTTCCATCCAAATCAGATTGCAGCTCTAGCATAAGCCCCAGCCCCACCTCCAGCAGGGAGGAAGCTGTGGGCAAGAGCACCACCCTCTCTGGGAAAATACAGGCCACGCCACAGAGGCCAGTGATCATCCTACTTTGGCAGTGCAAGCTGCCTCAAGAACTACTCCACGGCTGGAATTGGAAGCTTCATTTCCTAAAAACAGGAGGAAGACATGGTTGGCCACCAATTTCAGCTACTGATTAGTAAATTCAGCTGGCTAATGTATAGCCCTAAGAACAGCTAAAGTTTGGACCTGTCCAAGTCAGAAAGAGGCTGGTAGCCACCATTTTGACACTGCCCCCAAAATTAGAGGAATCTGGGCTGACTGAAAATCACTGTGAAGGTAGAAACTGGTTTCTTTCACCCAGATTTGCCTACAGTGCTAGACTAGGCTTCAGCCCCACCTCTAGCAAGGAAGAATCTGGTGAGCCCTGCACAAGCCTCTCTGGGTAACTGCAGGTACATTTGGCTGGTACAGACTGAATAGTCAGAAGTCTACCAGGGCAACTGTGGTCAAATTGGACCCACAAGGCATAGATTGCTGCCCACACCTGCAGCTCCATCCCTGCCCCAGGCAGGGGAGGAAGGAGTATGAAGCTTCATCAGTCTCTCTGGGCAACTAAAGTCTAGGCCTGCACAATTTGGATTATGGCACACAGCTGTGGCTCTTCCCCTATCCCTGGCAAAGGAGAAAGTTGGGAGAGGCATCTTTGGTCCCTGGGGCAAAGAGGGCAGCTTGAGCCTCCACAGCTTACAGCACTAACTACATCTTGGGTCCTACTACACAACCAGCAAGGGAGAAAGGTCAAGAAAGCCCTAACTAAAGAGAGAAATGGCACACAGATAAATACTCTAGTAAGCCAGATGCCAAGACACCAACAAAAATTTACAATTCACACCAAGAAACAGGAAGATATGTCCCAGTTAAAGTAACAAGATGAGCCTCCAGATGACATAAAGGAATTGAGACAACTAATCATCGATGTTCAAACAAACTTCCTTAATAAATTCAATGAGATGGCTAAAGAGATTAAGGATCTCAAGAAGATATTGGATGAGCACAAAGAAGAATTTAAAAGCATACATAGAAAAATAGCAGATCTAATGGGAATGAAAGATCCAATGAATGAAATTAAAAATACACTGGAATTATATAATAGCAGATTTAAGAAGGCAGAAGAAAGGATTGGTGAGCTTGAAGAAATGGCCTCTGAAAGCAAACATACAAAAGAACAGATGAAGAAATAATAGGAAAAATTGAACAACTTCTCAGGGAACTAAATGACAGCAAGAGACATGCAAACACATGTGTCAGAAGAAGAGAAGGGAAAAGGGGCAGAAGGAATATTTAAAGAACTAATGGTAGAAAATTTCTAAATTCTATTGAAGGACATTGATATCCATGTCCATGAAGCACTATGTGCTGCCATCTGAATAAATCTTAATTGACCATCTCTGAGACACATACTAAACAGAATGTCAAATGCCAAAGACAAAGATAGAATTCTGAGAGCAGCAAGAGAAAAGCAATACATAACATATAAGGGATATCCAATATGTTTAAGTGCCAAAAGATGTGGTACATCCTGAAAAGAATAGACAGTTGAGAGATGTCTGGAAGAGAATCTAGAAATGAAGATTATACCAATAAAAGTAACTAAGAGTATCAAAAGAGTGGTGAAAATAAAATATGACAGATAAAAACCAAATATTCAGGAGTAAACTTAACCAATGATGTAAAGCATTTGTATTCAGAAAACTACAAGTCATTGTTAAAAGAAATCAAACAGGGTCTAAATAACTGGAAGAACATTCCATGCTTATGGATTGGAATACTAAATATTATTAAGATGTCAATTCTACTTAATTTGATATAGAGATTCAATGCAATCCTGATAAAAATTCCACCAGCATTTTTTAAAGAAATGGAAAACATGATTATCAAATTTATTTCAAAGGGTAAGTGGTCCTGAATAACCAGAAACATCTTAAAAAAGAAAAGCAAAGTTGGAGGACTCCCATTTCCAGACTTTAAATCCCATTACTTAGCTACAGTGGTGAAAACAGCATGGTACTGGCATAAAGACAGACACATATACGAATGGAACCTAACTGATGGTCAGAAACAGAGCCTCAAATCTATGGTCAAGTGATTTTTGACTAGCCTGTCAAGCACACCCAGCTCAGGCAGAACAGTCCATTCAACAACTGGTGCTGAGAGAATTGGATATCCATAGCCAAGAGGAGGGAAGGGGACCCTTATCTCACACCTTATACAAAAATGAACTCAAAATGGATCAAAAACCTCAATATAAAAGCAAGAACCTTAAAAATTCTGGAAGAAAATGCAGGAAAATATCTTCAAGACCTGGTGATTGGTGGTGGATTCTTTTTTTTTTTTTTTC
>JAQZBX010032772.1:0-19814 GCA_029593785.1 Cabassous unicinctus
CCACACTAGGCACATTTTTAAAGTACTCACTAGTTGCATGTAGCTAGTGCCTACTGTATTGGACAGTGCACATAGAGAACCTTTCATCATTACAGAAAGTTCTATTGGACAGTCCATTGCCCGAGAAAGTCACTCTGCTGGTCATCAGCACTACAGGGAATTGTTTGATTTTGCGTTATCTCTGATTTTGAATCCTTTACAGAGAAATGAAATAAAGTAATCCACGAATAGAATACACCCAAACCTCTCTGCCCTTCAGTTTTCTGTACAGTCTCTGCATTATTTTCTTTACTAAGTTCTAGTATTCTATGGTTCCATCGCCTAAATATCTTGGCTTTACTATCTAACATCTTAGTAAGAGTTACACTAGAAATTAGCATCCCTATTGCTGCTCATATGCAAAGTCTCCACTTCCTTATAACAGCTTAATTGAGACATAAATTCACATATCATAAAATTCACCCTTTCTGTATTGTACAGCCCAGTGGTATATTCAGAGTTGTGCAACTATCACCATTCATTCCAAAACATTTTCATCAACCCAAAACGAAACCCTGTACCCGTCAGCAGTCAATCCCCCTATTCCTCTCTCCCCCCTCCCCCTGGCAAACACTAATCTACTTTGCCTCTATGGATCTGCCTATTCTGGACACTTCATAGGAATAGACTCTTACAATATATGGCCTTATGTGTCTGGCTTCTTTGCTTTGACATGTTCTCAAGGTCCATTCATGGTGTAGCATGTATCAGTACTTCATATTCCTTTCTGTGTCAAATAATATTCCATTGTGTGGAAATGCCACATTTTGTGTATCCATTCATCGGTTGATGGGCATTTGGGTTTGTCTCAGGGCTGCTATGACAGTACCACAAACTTGGTAGCTTAAAACAGCAGAAATGTATTTTCTCACAGTTCTGGAAACTAGAAGTCTGAATCAGTGTCAGCAGGACCATGCCCCCCTCTGACAGCCGTGGGGCAGAATCCTTCCTTGTCTCTTCCTAGCTTCTCATGTTAACCGGCAATCCTTGATGCTCCTTGACTTGACCCTGCAGCCTTTCACTCCCTTTCTCTGTTGTTACATTGCCTTCTGCCTCTTGTGTCTGTATCCAAATTTCCTCTCCCATAAGGACACCAGTCATATTGGACTAGGGCCCACCCTGATTTGTCCACATCTTAATCACACCTTCAAAGACCCTATTTCCAAATAAGTTCACATTCATAGGATCAGGGGTCAGAACTTGAAAATATCTCTTTGAGGAACAGAATTCAACCCATACCAGGGTTGTTTGTACTTTTTGGCTATTATGAATAATGCCACTATAAACATTCATGTACAAGCTTTTGTGTGGATATGTTTCAATTCTCTTGGGGTCTATACCTAAGAGTACAATCTCTGGGTCATATGGCAGCACTATTTAATTTTTGAGGAAGTGTCAAACTGCTTTCCAAATTGGTTGCACCATTTTACATTTCCAACAGCAACATAAAGTTCCAATTTCTCCACATCTTCAGCAACATTTGTTATGGTCTTTTTTATTAAAGTTATCATAGTGGATATGAAGTGATATCTCCAGCTTTTGATTTACATTTCCCTAATGACTAATGATGAGCATTTTTCATGTCCTTGTTGTGGCTATTTGACATCTTTTTTGGAGAAATTTGTGTTTGCCCATTTTTCAATTGTGTTATTTGTTGTTTTATTATTGTAAGCTTTTTAGAATACTGGATACAAGTCTCTTATCAGATATGTGATTTGCAAATATTTTCTCCCATTCTGTGGATTGTCTTTTCACTTTCTTGATATAATGTCCTCTGAAGCAGACATTTAATTTTTTTCTTTTACAAAGTTTAACTTTGGTGAAATCCCATTGATCTATTTTTTTTTTTTCCTCGTTGCTTGTGCTTCTGTAGTCATAGCTAAGAAACCATTGCTTAATCAAAGTCATGAAGATTTATTCCCATTTTCTTCTGAGTGTTTTATAGTTTTAGCTATTATATATAGGTCTTTTATCCTATTTGAGTTAATTTTTGTGTGTGGTATGAATTGGGGGCCCAACTTCATTCTTTTTCATGTGAATATCTACTTGTCCCAAAACCATTTTTATAAAGACTATTCTTTCCCCTATTGTCTTGACACTCTCACCACAATCAGTTGACCAAAAACGTAAGGAATTACTTCTTGACTCTCAATTCTATTCCATTGATCTATATGTCTATCCTTATGCCAGTACCACATGGTGTTAATTACTGTAGCTTTGTAGTAAGTTTGAAAGTGGGAAGAATGAGCCTTCTAACTTTGTTCGTCTTTTTACAAGAATGTTTTAGTTATTCTTGGTCTTTTTCTTTTCCATATGCATTTTAGGATCAATTTGTCAATTTCTGGGGGTGGGAAATATAGCTGGGAATATGATTGGGATTGCATTTGAATTCATAGATTAATTTGAGGAGTATTTCTATCTTGAAAGTATTAAGTCTTCAAAATCATTAACATAGGATGTTTTTCCATTTACTTAGAAATTTCTTTCATCCGTGTTTTGAAATTTTCAGTGTGCAAGTCTCAGACTTCTTTTTAAAAATATTCTGAAGTATTTCATTCTTTTCAATTCTATCTTAAATGGGATTTTCCTAATTATATTTTCAGATTGCACATTCCTTGTATATTGATCTTGTATCCCTCAGCCTTGCTGTGCTTATTTATTAGGTCTAATAATTTTGTTTGTTTTGTTAATTACAGATTCCCCTCCCTCCATTACTAATTCCATATTTTAGTAGGTGGTTGTAGAATACTGTGATTTAAAGAAAAACTTTATTCATTTTCTAGGAATTGTAGCGCTAGGATACATCAATGAAGCTATTGATGAAGGAAATCCTTTGAAGACTTTAGATACCTTGCTGTTCCCAACTGCTAATATTAGAGGTGTGGACCCAGACTTTGCCCAGCACTACCAGGACGTTTTATACGATGCTAAATCACAGAAACTCAGAGTAAGTATTAGGATGCTTATTGTTTCTTTTAAACTTACAGGCCTCGGGGGAAGGATATTTGACCTATTTATTGTAAAGTTTATGAGCTGCTTCTCCCAGTGATCAGTATGGAAGTTATAGGGCTATTATTTTCCTGGTCCCGAACACTAGGCTCTAGAACTGATTACTGCTTCTGTTCTCATACTAAAAACTTAGTTTTGTGTGAGTTCTTGTTCAGAGATCAACTTGTTGAATATCTACAGTGTGTGCACAGTGCAGTGCGTAGTGTCCGGTATGGGAGAAGGGGATTTGGAGGGAATACACAAACCTTATCCCTCAAATGTGTAGAAACTTATTGAGGCAGTGGAAATTATGTAGAATAGTTAAGTAACAGAGGAGTTCAGTATGTGGCAAAGTGTTAAAAAGAGGGGTACCCAGGGGTTCAGAGATGCTTGGGATTGTTGTGGACTAGAATCCTAAGAGAAATTGACATGGAGATAGAACGAGAGCTGAGCCTGAAAGAGAAACGTTGTGTAGGTGGGTGGAGAGCAGGCTGATGCAGGCAGGTAATGTGGGGCTAAGTGGGTACCGCCTCGGTTTGTTCTGGACTTGGGAAGACATTGACCTGACCAGGTTCCTCTTGAAGAGTAGAGGGTTTTATCTGGCAGCAGAGCTTGAGCTGATGTTATGAGGAGTCCCAGAGATCCTGGCCACTATCAGAAGAGTACTGGGCTGGTGGTAAGGTTTATATGACCTGTCACCTGCGAGTGATGCCACCTGGGATCCAGCCTTCTGTGGCTGCCATGTCCCTGGGTGGAGGCCTAGCTGGGAAGGGTGGGCATCTCTCCTCTATAGGTCTTTGGAACCCAAGAACTGCCTCATCTGAAACACGGAAAATATTCTTAGCTGGAGCAAACCTTTGATAACCTGCTATTTTCCAGGCACAGTATTAGGTATTTTGTGTATATTGTCTTATTAATCATCATTACCCCCATCTTACAGATGATGAAACTAAGGTTAAGTAACTTGTCCAATGCTACCCAAAAAGTAATTGGTTCTGGGATTACAGCCCAGATATATCTGATTAAAAAACACATATTTTTGTGAATTAAGGCAAATGGAATAAGGGGTTTGGTGCAGTATTTTTTTTTTTTGTAATAGTGAAAGACCAGAAACAAAATAAATGTCCATCAAAAGGGGGGTGGTTAAATAAATTTTAGCATATCCAATCAGTGAAATACTATGTCGCCATTAAAAAGGAGTGGATCGATCTGTATTGAACACAATCTTTAATATGTGTAAGTGAGAAAAGCATGCTTTCATGTGTATAAAAATGGGATATATACCCATGTATGTGTGTGCCCATATATGCATACACTATTTCTGGAAGGTGGACTAGAAGGCTAGTATAGATGTGAGATGTTGTTTTCACTGTGTTTTTGTACTGTTTAGACCCTTTGTTTTGAGTGCATGTATTACATATTCAATGTTTCTAAACTTTCAAAAAAAATGAGATATAAAACAAACCCTGTTCATTCCACATTACTAAGCTGCCTCTTTTGAGGTGGAGGAGAATATCCCCCAATGCAGGCCTTTTTAAAGTGCTTACAAAGTGCCCTCATGTGAAACTTCCTCGTGTAATCCTCATAGCATTTATGGGGGTGGGTGCTCTCTCATTTCATGTGAATGAGAAATGAGGCTTAGGTTCAATGCCAGGCCCAGGTATTGGTAAGTAGGAGAGCATGGACTCAGCCCCAAGCCTCATGCCCCCACACCCAGGTGGAGGAGATGGAAGCTGTGAACAAGGAGGAGTGGCCTCTTTGCTGTCTCTCACTCTGCCACGGGTGTGGCCGTGGTACATGGCACGTTTACCAGCATTGGCAGTTGAAGTTACTTGCTGTAGAGATAGGTACCATTCAAATCTTGGCTTTGCCACAAATTAGCTGTGTGATGCTAGTGAAGTCACCAGCTCTCTGCTTCAATTTTCACAATGTGTAAATGGGAATAATAGTCCCTATCTTATAGGAGTATGTTGAGGATTAAATTAGAATATATATTTCCAAAGAAAAAGTACATGATTAATGGAGCTAGTGTAGTTGCGGGCACCTACCAGTGGCTGCCATGCAGATAAGGGGTGGGTGACGGGAACCTCCCAGTCCTCTGTGTCACAAGGTCCTCACTAGACTTTGGGCCTGCTCCATGCAGGCACCAAAGTTGGAACAGGATAGAGAACATAGCCACCTGGGGGTGTCTTTGAGGTGAGCCTAACTCTACAAACCCAAAGTTCCCTCCAGAACTCTCCAAGCTAAAGCACTAGATCAAGATGGAACTCCCCAGGAGCTCTCAGGGGACCCAGAACATTTCCCCGAGAGCTCATGGTGTGCCCAGCCTGTGCTGAGCATCCCTCCTGAACGTGAAAGCAGTAGCTTGAACGGTATAATCAGAGCGCTAAATAAGGAGCCTGGGGATCTGGGTTCCAACTCATGTGTTTAACCATTTTTGACCTATAAAATTAGGGCTTGTACTGTGTTAGCATTGCCAACAGATTTAAAACACTAATTCTAAGAAATATATTTTAAATTGCTATTTTTAAACATTTTTTTTTCTCAGCACCTTACTTATGAAGCTTTATCTCAGCCTGTGCTGAGAATTAGAGGAATCTAATTCTGACATTTGTTTGGCAAGGTTTTTGTTTTTGTTTCTTAACCTCTGCTATTTTGGTATCTGGAAATTTCCAGTTTTTATGGTGATAGTTCTGTGCCTTTCCAAAGTTTGGCCTTAGAAAATAATAGAAAAAGCTATATTATATCTCCCCCAGAAGTCCTATTTTTGCTACTTGTGTATTTACACCATAAAAATTGTGTTTTTAAAAGTGAATTCTGCTGTATCTTTTCCTAGTTAAAATTGTATTTCCTATAAGTGAGTGCTACTGACTGAAATGGTAGTTGATAAGAGAGTGAACAATTTGCCAATGTCTCATAAAAGTGACAATTACCATTCTCTAAGGTACAGAAATTCCACTCCCACATGTTACCCTAGAGAAACTCTCATCCACAGGTATAAAAATATTCTTCTTAGCATTGTTTGAGATAGTGAAAACCCAGGAAACAAATCAATTGCTAAAAATTTATATCAAATCTATTAAGAGATATTCATGTGCAGCATTTTAAATGCATGATCTAGTGCTATTTGTATTAGCATGAAAAGAATCTGGTATTATGTGGAGTGGTTAAAAGGAAATTGCTGAGGGATGTATATACAATATACCATTTATATAAAACTTCCAGATATGCAAGCTATTATATAATGCATATGTAGACATGCATAGTAAAAAAAAAAAAAAATTGTATTACAGTTGATAACTTTAGTTGTAGAAATCAATTCCTTCCAATGAAATTTTTGTCATCTTGGAACTTATTTTAGATTTTTCTTTTATTCACTTTGGTGTTTACCTGATTTTTGTTTTTCATATAAACATACATACACAAAAATGAACAAATTCTTACCTAAGTCCAATGAAATAGATGTGTGAGAAGTAAGAAAACTCTGCACATTCAAAAAATATGCATTTAAATTAAGCTTTTATTCTTTTGATATTGCAAAGTATATGGTCAGTGCACATTCCTATAGCCTTATAAATGTATCTTAGCAATTCTTCATGCTTAAAGGTTTCCTTAACCCCATTCATATACTCTAATACCATCCCACCCTGAACTACCAATATTCCACCTTCTGTTCAATCCCTAAGCTAGAGGAAACACAGCCATTTACCCACCGGAATATACTGGACATTTAAAACAAAATACCGTTTCCCCATTAAAAACTGTGTAAAGGAGTAAAACAATGGAGGGGTTATTTTAAATTTCTAAATGACCTTATTAGTATGTGCTTAGATTAGTTTCCTTATTTTTTTTTTTAAGATGGCCAACCAGAAATAATGTTGTCCCCTGCCATAGAGTACCTTGTCCTTTTATTATGAATTTAGTGGGCTTTCATGCTATTTAGATAGCTTGGGTTTTTTTTTTTCATTCATTATTCAGCAACATGATGTGTAAAGCATAGAGCTGGGCCCTACAAAGGCTGAAAAGACTCAGACCTGGGGTCACAACAAGAACCTCAAAGAAGGGAGAAGCACCTTCTCCACTATACACATAGTGTGTAATAAATGTTTATGGAATTAATATTTGCATATAAATGACCTATATTAAGTGCTATAATAAAAGCACAAGAAATGCTTTGGAAGTTCAGATTAGAGCAATGGCACTTGTAGCTAAATGACACTTGTTGCCTGAGAATCAGGAAAATATGGTCTGTTCAGGCATTCAGGAGTTGGCTAGAATTAGGGCAAAGATGGTAAAATTAAGTTTCCAGACAGAGGCAGGGACAAAGAGAGGAGAAGTCAAGATGCCAGCTAAGCAGGAATTTGGGCTAGTGCCTACTTGACATGCCAGGTTTACCGGGAAGTAAGAGTAGAGAGTTAGCCCTGAATGTGAGGCTAAAGATTTATAATTCATTCTAGAAGCAATGGAGAGTCAATTAAGGTTGTGAGCTGGGGTTTTTACTCCTTTTTTTTTTTTTTTCCCAAGGAGGTACCAGGGATTGAACCCAGGACCTTGTACATGGGAAGCAGGCACTCAACCACTGAGCTATATCCACTCCCCATGAGCTGGGGTTTTTGAGTGATGTATATGAATTGATACTGGAAGATTAATCTGACAGTGATCTATGAAGTGGAGGAGGGGCTGGCAGTGAAGAGAACAGTTAGAAGGCAAAAATGGGGCTGGGAGAATGAATGAGACAGTACTGGTCAGAGCAAGACGTGTAAGGAGGCAGAGGAATGAAAAACGCCAATTTTCAAGGATAGCACTAACACTGACAGTAGGGAGGGAAAAATGTAGAAGAAAGAGAATTTTGTTTGGAGATTTAAGGAATTTGAAGCACCAGCAAAGCAAATGGAAATGTGGAAGTTGCCATAAAGAGAGTGGTATTGATATTTTTAAAACACTACAATTTAAAAACAAAAACAAAAAAAACCTAGTGCTTTTGTTGTGGTAATTGATTTTGAAGCACTATTTCTTGGGCACTCAAAAATGGTAATGTAGCATAGAGCACCTTGTATTATGTGTATGTTATTTAAAGAATTATTTTTCACACCTGGCTTTCCTGGTTCTCTAAGGTGATTTCACCATTGTAAGGTAGTCAGTGGAGTGATCTGCAATTTTTGACATGAGAAAATAAAGGAATGGATCCAGGCAACTATTCAGGCTACCCAGGCACAAAGCTATGAGATAGATGAAATACAAGCCATCAGTGTTGTTGTAGTAGTAGTTAGCATGGTGAATAATGAGTACAATATTGCTTGGAGCAAAGCAGATGGTAAAAATCACAAGGATGAGGAGGCTCGCCTTAACATACCAGAACCATCTACGATCAAATGCATTGAGCTTCCGAATGATGGCTGTATAGCAGTGGATGATGACCACAAAGGGAATTAAGAATCCAAAGAATGCCAAGGAGATGAAGTAGTAAAGTTGGAAGGGAGATGAGGGCTCGCATGTGTTGTGGACATCATGGCAGGTGGTGATACCCTCCTGGACGAGATAATACTCCTGTTTCAGGATGAAAAGTGGCAGCATATATAAGAAGACTGTTGCCCACACCAGTCCACACATCAGCAAGGCGTAGGTACGCTTGGGCAGCCCCCGGTAAGTGAATGGATGGACAATGGCCAGGTAGCGGCTGATGCTGATGCAGGCGAGGAGCAGAATGGAGCAGTACATGTTGCCATAGAAGCTGACTGTAGTGACCCGGCACATGACCTCCCCAAACACCCAGTTATTCCCACTGAGATGGTAAGCGATCTTGAAGGGCAACGTGAGGCAGAAAAGACAATCTGCAATGGCCAGGTTGGTATAGAAGACGGTCA
The DNA here is from genome assembly GCA_029593785.1 of Cabassous unicinctus. NCBI lineage: Eukaryota > Metazoa > Chordata > Mammalia > Cingulata > Chlamyphoridae > Cabassous > Cabassous unicinctus. Next base: position 8,892 of record JAQZBX010032772.1, read on the forward strand.
TAGAGATGGGTCTGGTCCTGAAGGTGAGCATCCACAGGGTTACTGCGTTGGCTGGCACGCCAACCAAAAACACCAGGATGTAGACAGCAGGGATCACTTTGGTGCTTAAGGAGCTGCTCAGGTACCCCACGGTAGCATTGCTCACATGGAGATTGGAAATGCTTTCTTCAGGACATTTACTTTTGACAGTTACGGTGGCTCCTGTCCAGCCTTCTATTGCAGAAAGGGGGAACTCTTCAAAAGAATTTAGGGGAGCTCCTCGAAAGGTCTTAATATGTAAGGTTGGCTCTGCCAAGTTGTCTGTGCCATTTTCCATGCCTGTGATTGAAAAAGAAGTATTAACATAGTCATTGCAGGGCCTTTTCAGAGGAAATTAAACTAAGTATCTTATGCTACATAATTTCTGTAGTTTGTAGAACTTAGGATCATTTTTATTTTTAAAAATTGTTATTGATCAGGCAATCAACAGACATGTATCTGGTATATAGCATATGCCCCAGCACCATAATAGCTGATGCAAATGCTTTTAAAACTAGAGGACATAGTCCTTGCAGGTAGGGAGTATATAATATTGTTGGGCTAGGCAAAAATAGCACATCAGACTATTATAGGCAATGTCACGTTGACTATAAACTCTCTAAGCATTCAGACAAAAGTTAGCAGATTCAGGTGTTTGAGCAAAACTTCAAGGAAAAGATGACCTTGAGCAATGGTGAGCAAGGTTCATACAGAGATAGAATTTAATAGATGAATAAGATTCTGGTGATGAACAGGCAGAGTCATAGTGTGGGCTGGCACAAGACCTGTGAATGTCAGATAAGGCAATTTGGCAAATGTTTATTGCATACTTATGTGCCAGTGGTATAAAGCTTTAAATAAACTCAATCCCTGTCTTTAACTCTCAGAATGTCAGAGCAGATGCACATAAATCATTGTCTTTAGCTATTAAGGTACACCTGGAAGATGAGGTTTAAAGAGTAAGATACAGCCTTTGAATTGTCTTTAGGCATCATGAGCCTATTTGTAAATGCTAGAAATTCACACGTGCAAATGCTTGAACAGGTGACTGTCCATTTTGGTAGACAGACTAATGTGCACCACCACCGCTGGCCCCCAAGATGTTCCTGTCCTAATCCCTGGAACCTGTCAGTGTTACCTTACCTGCCAAAAGGGACTGTGCAGGTATGAGTAAGTTAAAGAATTTTGGGTGGGACCCCAGACTATCTGGGTAGTCCAGTGTTATCACAGGGTTCCTTATAAGGAGGAGGCAAGAGGGTCAAACTCGGACAGATTTGAAGATGCTACACTGTTGGCCTTGAAGATGGAGGAAGAAGTCACAATCCAAGGAATGCAGATGGCCTCTAAAAGCCAAAAAAAGCAAGAAAATGGACTCTCCTCTAAAGCCTTTAGAAGGAATGCCACCCTGCCAACACCTTGATATTAGGACTTCTGACATCCAGAATAAGATAATAAATCTGCATGTTTTTAAGCCACTATGTTAGTGATAATTTGTTTCAGAAGCCATAAGGGGGGACCGGCTGTGGGCGGGACGGGGAGAGGCTGGCCAGGCGAGACGCGTGGGCAGTGGCAGAAGCCGGTGGGCGCCCCGGGCAGTGGTGGCTAGTGGAAGATTCTTCAACCAATCATTATGTCAACTGACACAGATGTTTCTCTGTCTTCATACGATGAAGCTCAGGGATCTAAACTTATCCAAAAAGCTCGGGAGGCACCATTTGTCCCCATTGGGATGGTGGGTTTCGCAGCAATTGTTGCATATGGATTATACAAACTGAAGAGCAGGGGAAACAGGAAAATGTCCGTTCACCTGATCCACATGCGTGTGGCAACCCAAGGCTTCGTTGTGGGAGCAATGACAGTTGGTATGGGCTATTCTATGTATCGGGAATACTGGGCAAAACCTAAACCTTAAAAGAAGAGAAGCTGGCTTGGCCTCAGTGGTGGTATTTGCTTTAGTTAGACACCTCAAATTGAGGTGACACATATATGCTGAAAATAAATCATTGGAGTAGGTTCAGAATATAGCACAGTATTTTGAATATTGGCTTCCTTTCTTTCAGGCTTGATTTGCCTGGAGACCAAATTACTAGCAACTTGTTCACAAACTAGGGTCATTATGGGAGTCAAGTTAGCACAAAAGAAACATGTCACCCAAATTCTCATGATAATGGTAAAATACCCACATTCTTAAACTTTTATGTTGACAGTTCTAAAAAAGGCAGCAGGCCAACCCTGTAGTACTTCCAGTTGCTACAGAATTATCACATTCTTTGGTTGTTACGTGAGAGTGCTACTTACCCCATTTAACTTAATGTTTTTCTGCCTGCTTTGTGGGACTGGTCTAGTATTTTGGTTTCTAGGACTGGTTGGCTCTTAAAGAACCTTTTCAGAAAAGTGCATGGAATATAACATTGTAATGCCTCCCACAACTGAAAATGTGCGTGTGTTTAACTCAAACCTAAAAACATGGTAACAGAGCTGTGTAGAAGTAGTATTTATTTTTAGAATCATACATATAAATAAACATGAGAATAATTATGGATTCCAGTTTAGCTCTTTTGTAATTGCAGGATTATATATTTTGCTTTTATAGAATAATTTTTAAATGTCATCTTGAAATAGAAGTATGTATTTAAAGTATTAATCCAAAAGCAAATGAAGACTAAATGTGTATAGTATGTTTTTTCTCTGTAAGATTCACAGATGTTAAACAACACATTACCTGTATGGAAAGTGATTAGTGATTTATGAGCACATTGGTTTTGTCAGACATTATATGCCAACTATACATACTACAGAATGCTTTTTTGCACTTTCGAAATTCTCTTGTCTAACTGACTTTACATTCCATGGTGATGACATGGCAAACATATTGTTATTAAAGTGAGTGAACACATTAAAAAAAAAAAAGCCATAAGAAACTAATACAACCATGATTTGACTTCCATGACAGTGTAAAGGACAGATTGAAAAGGTAAGAGATTAGAGATGGAACCTGATTTGGCAGCTACTGTTATCATTCAAACTAAAGATGGTGAATTCCTGAGCTAGAGCAATTGTAGGGAAAAGGAGGTGAATCTGAGAGACGCTGTGCTGGGGGCTCAGAGGCACTCAGCATCTTATTGACAATGGGGTGGTGAGAAGAAGGCAGGCAACATATGACTCCCAGGTTCTCACTGTAGATGACCTGGAGGGAGAGGGTGCCACTAATGGAGGTGGGAGGACAGGACTGGGAAGAAGCTAATAGCTCAGTTTTTAATATCACTGAGGATGAGTTACTGGAAAGTTATCAGTGAGTAAAATGTCCAGCAGCAAGTAGAAAGTTAGAAAACTAGGTTTCGAGTCTAAAATTCCAGGAGCTCAAATTAGACATGGAGTTATTAGTCAACAAGAAGGGCTGTAGAAGTGGTTTAGATGGCCAAGGGAGAGATGAGAAGAAAGAATTCAAAAGCAAAATTTAAGGGAAATGCCTGAATTTTAAGGGGAGAAAAGACAAAGGAAAAAAAAACAAAACAGGAGTGATAGGATTGCCTAAGGAGTTGGGAATGAATACAAAAACCATAGAAACATTTCAACTACGTATAAAATATTTGCTATTACTTCATATGTATATTAATAATCCTAATTTTAGAGTAATTTCACAAAATAAACCTAAGTGGCCAAACCTGTTTATCATTATGTAGTTTTTCCATCAACTAATCTTGGACATGTACAAAATAAGTAGGAATTCTGAGGTCATGCAGAAGATGTAACTGACATTTAATTGTTAAGTATGAGGTTTACATTAGGGATCACGTTCATCTTAAGGTAACACTTAACAGTTAAATGCCAGTTACATCTTCTGCATGACCTCAGAATTCCTTATTGAATATTTGAGGTTAGTGTTTAGTAACATTCAGGGCCAGTTTCTCTTCCTGCTGGCATCTCTAGCTTTTTGTCCTGGGGTGAAATTGAAGCTTTTCTCATGAACCCAAGCTTGCACAAACAATGTAGCACGTAAAATAGAGGAAGAGCATTGCCCAAACAAGTCTCGATATGTGGGTGAGCAGGTGTCACTTAGGGAAAGGTAGAGCAGTAAAGACAAGGAAAGGAAAACTTGGGAGACCGTGATCTCTGTGCCTGTCTGGATTTGATCTTTGAAGGTATGTCATATGAGACACGAGTTCAGCCACAGAATCCATCTGTTTACTTTTGCTCTTTAGAAAAATTATTGCATCTAACTTCACCCAAAGAGATGTGCCTTTAAAGATAGGCCCAAAGCTGGGAAGAACACACTGTACCAGTTATTTCCATTTCATGATTTAAGAGAGCTGTTGAAACCAAGTGTTTGTCAGTTTTCAGAAAATTTCTGTGATTAAGACATGGTGCCTCAACAACATATGCTAAACAGTGACTGTGTTTGTGGAAAGGCCAACTTGATTCCATTTTCCATTAGCATTCTGGATCTGGTTCAGCTGAAATCTTTTATTCCTTAGAGCCTGGTTTCTCTTAAGAATAGTATTCACTGACTTTTTAAAAAAAATTTTTGTTTGAATTCTTTATACAGCTTTCCATTTGGCATAACATTTCTGAAATGTTTTTCAACCTGGGAAAAGGCCTTGGGGAAGGACTAATCCAAAGGGAACAGACTTCAGCCAATAAATAATGGTTTCTTCCTTCAACAGTTCACATTTCTCCCATCACCCCAATCCAAGAAAGCAAATTCACTTCGTTTTACTTTGTCGTCTCTATTTCTCCGCCACCCCCTTGTGCTTCCATCAAACCCTACAAGCATCTTGAAGGCACAGATCTGCGTTCTTTTGCAAGTCTGCTGCTCAGCGTTTTGGCTCATCCTCTCCTGGGAAGAGCACGACTTTTCCTATTAGTAAATCCCACATGTGCCCCTGTGCTCCACAAGTTTTCTTAGAGCTTTCCTACAACAACCTCACGGATTCAGTTACCCATTTAAGCAGTAGCCCTGTCCAGAGGTTTGGGTTTTGTTTTCTCCCTTGCTGTAGTCCGCTACCCCCTACCTCTTCATGCCTCTCCTCTTCCAAGGGCACTAGTCATATTTTATCAGTGTCCCAGGGCTACCCTAACCAAGAAACACCCTCTGGGTGGCTTAAAACAACAGGTATTTATTGTCTGACAGTTCTGGAGGATAGAAGTCCAAAAACAAGGTTATCAGCAGGACCATGTTCCCTCTGAAACCTGTAGGATATTCTCTTCTTTGCCTCTTCCTAGCTTCTGGTAGTTGGTTACAGCAGCACCCCCCTTCCCAGCACATTGGAGTGTGGCCTAACAGTAAAATAATTATGGATACAGACCTGTCACAAACTGGTTAATTTTGGAGCAAGCAGAAGGTTATAGGCTAATGATGTGATGGATGAAATAGGAAATACATTAAGAATTGGATAGTGGTATTTGAGAGATCTTCTAAAATTAGAAAATCATGCATGGGGGTTAGGAGAACTCCCTGGTAACATTGAAACTAAATGATATTTCTTCTGGGAAGCATTAGTTTATTAGCATCACTGGCTACTGAAAGCAGATGGCTTTCTGCTCACCAGGAGATGTAAGCATCAGGATTATCTCAGCTGAATCAGAAAATTCTCAAAAACTTCTGACAAAACTGATTCTTGACTTAATTGTAAATATCTAAAAATCTTGGTTATACCACAAGTATTTAAATATGAGCAGAGAACATTTAGTCTTTGCCAAGCTTTAAACAGGAAACAAACTGTAGATATTCACTTCCTTGATTCCACTTTTTAATATCTAAGATCAAACTCTTCCTTTTTTTGGTTTGCCATTTGGTAAAATGCAAAGAAAAATAGGTTCCATTAACTTGGAACCATAGTACCCTCTAATACCCTAAGCCCCCTGTGATGCCATAAGAAAAGAGCTTACCACTTTGACCAAAAGTGGGTGGCAGAAGCAGTAGTCCAGCCGCTGCCAGGATGAGAGTTTTCATTTTGATGGCCTGAATCCCGTTTCTTGAATGTTAGCAAATGTATAGTTATGGAGCACGGTTTCACCCCCGTTCCATGTGTTAGCAGGAAATGGAAACCCTGTTCTCTCAATAGAAGCGTGCGCTCCTATGTGATGCAGGCAGGAAACATGCCTTGGTCCTTTGCAGGGAAAGGGTGTGACACCCCTCGTTTCAGTACGCATGACTCAGTCAGCCTCTGGCCAACAGGCTTCTTAAATTATCCCTGGAGAAAGTCATTTAACTCTTACCCTACCCCGAGCATCTATTTAAATAGATGGTATACTCCTACCCAGTGTGTTTATGTGCATTGAAGGAATGACAGAAAATGTACAGTCCCTTATAGAAGGAAGCTGAAAATAGATGCTGAGTAGCAGTTTTGAACCTGTCCCGTATTTCGTTTTTACCCATTTTTAAAATGGTTCAAGTGGGTAATTTCTGCTTTAATAACTAAGCTGTCAGAAATTAACTTTTCCTTTATCCTCCCAGCTATTTCAAATCATAATTCGTGGATTACATTAAATAAATTGCACGTTAAATCATAGAATGCAAACGTTTTTAAGAAGTGAAAATTATTTGGGTGTGTGTGTACTTTGAAAATTCTCCATCAATGTCACATTGGTCTGAATTTGTCATGAATCCTTAACTAGAACTTGATTTTCTTTTTTTTTTTTTTTTTTTCCACAGCTTGACATGTTCTGAGCCTCTAATTCAGTAACTCTGTAGAGTCAGATAACTAGGAGATTAAACTAAAATCATAACAATAAAGTACAGAGGGCTCCCTTTAGCCTATGAATGTTGCAGAGCAGCCCTATAAAAGGTTATGTGTAGCTATGTTTTAGACAATATGATTTAACTTAAAAAAATAAAATTAAAAAAAAAAAAAAAAAAAAACTGCATTGTAATAGGTTTTCCTATAATTAAGGTTAAACTCTAAGCAAGAGAACCCAACAGCCTGTTGGCTCCCAAATGCAGCAAGAACCAGAAAAAACAAATTCCAAAGGAGCCTTAAGGCTGAGGGATTGAACCAGGAAGGAATTTATCTGCGTGAACTTTTCACATCTAGATTAAATCTCATCAGACCAAGATTTTTACAATCAGAGACCAGTGTTTAATACCTCAGCTATATAACTTATTTTAACACAAACTGAAAATGCTAGGTTGCAGAAGAAATAACACAAAAAAGCCCACAAAATATTGAGGGGGAGGTGCTTTTGTGTTGAATGAAAACTTTTCTAGGAATCCTCTAAATTCAGAGATTTGTGAATTGATTTGTACGTGGCCTAGTTTCTGTTCAGTTAATCCATTTGTGATTCATATGTTGAACATGACTGTTTAGCTGGAGATAGAGGCGTGATCATCCCTGAACGTAGACCATTTCCATTTTTGTGGTGAGCAATTTGAAGATCTTACCTTGAAAGGATTAGGTTTTTATTCTTGGTTTTATATTTAACCTGAACAACCTTTACATCGTGTCACAGTTTAAACTATTGACTTAAATTCATTTGATTTTAACTTGGCTTATAAAACTAATACTTTAAGCTTTCACGTGGGATTTTGACTTCTCATTTGGATCAAAGTCTGCGCTAGTGTATCTTGTAGAGTGATAAGTTATGAAGGACTATGAGACAGGCATAAATGAACTTGACTGGAGCTTTTTGTAAAGGCTGTTACCTGTGGAGTGTTGCGGTCTCTTGAGGTTTGGAAATAGAGAAAAAATAGTTCCCACTCAGCTGTCTCCTCACTCCTCCTCTCGTCGTCTTCCCACCTTGCTTCCTGTCTGAGCCTTTCCCATCCATTCTCAGAAGAAATGGAAAATCTAACAGCTGACTGATTGAGCTGTGAGAGGGTTGCAGGAACAGGCACCACGGCTTCCCCAGTGCTCTCCCTGGCCAAGACCTCGCAGGAAGTAATAACACCAGAGTGTTTTGCCTCATTTTTGAAGCCATCCTTAACTACTTAGTACTTCCTTCCCTTGCAACTCAACACCCCTTCCATGAATTAATCCCTTCTTGGCTATTTTCAGATCACATTGTTTTACCATTATTTCTTGACACATTGCCTCTTCTAGAATGATAGCTTCTTGAGGACAGTCACCAAGTTTTGTTTGCTTGTTCATTGCTTGTCTTTGTCTCTGGCAAATGTCGAGTTCCACTGTGTTCCCCTCAAATTTAAAATATCCCACAGTGTCTTGGGGCATTGGCACAGAGTTTGGGAGCCATGGTTATTGAGTGATTGGGTAGTCAGAGAAGTCTTTTTGGAGGAGGTGGCATTTGGGCTGAGGCATGGCCAATGAGAAAACCAGCCAGAGGGGCGTGAGGTGAAACCAGAGGCATTGGCAAGTCCAGGTCATTCGAGCCTCACAGTCCTTGGGAAGGGAGTTTGTGTTTTGTTGTAATTGCAGTGGGGAGCCTTAAGCAAGGAGTGATGTAAGGAGATGTATGTTGTGAAGAGATCATCTCGTTCTCTGGGGGGGACCACTGTGGTTGAGGGCAAACTTGGAAGCAGCAAAATTAGATATGGGACCATTACAGTTGTATGGGTGAGAGATGATGGTGACTTGACTTAAAGGGGTGCACTGGAGAAGTGAGGAGTGGTTGGATTGGGGGAACCTTTCATAAATACCTTTTACAGTACTTGACAGTGCTTGGGAGTTGCTAAATAAATAATTTTGAAAATTAATATAGAATGGCTCCTGCAAATAAGTTATTCATTCTGCGTCGTCATTCACTGTTCTTTCTTTGACTCCGTGACATTGTTCCCAGGACTCTGAGAATGCTTCTAAATTTCTTTGGCTGGATGAGATCCAACACGCAGTGGATGAGGCCAACATGGACAAGGACAAAGCAAAAAATTGTAAGCTATCACCTTTTGCTTCCTGAACTTGTCTTGTTTTTAATTGATTGTGTGACTGAAGTCATGTAATTTTTAATTTCTGATAAGTTTTGGACTTTCTTACCTAGTTTTTGTTCTTGAATGTATATTGATACAAAAATAATATTGGTTGTAATATTTTTGGTGATTGGGTGCTATCTCCAGCAAATTTTCAGAATGCTGCTCAACAAAATCCAGAAAGCAAAAAGATTTGTAAGCTCTCAGATTTCATAATTGTCCTTTTATCTTGATCCTTAGAAAACTAGCCCATTTCTGCCTGATAAATTCCTATCTTCCCTCTTCCCATGTCCTCAATTATTCAAATTAGTTTAAAATTTTATTTTAAGCCTCTAGTCTCAAGCAGAGAAAGTATGAAAATTCATACGGCAATCTAAAATGGGTTCTAGATTGGTATTATTATATGTAATTACTACATATACCTTCATAAAATGAGATTCCTAAAAGCAGAATTCATTAATCTGTCCCTTCATAGCATAATTTAGACTCTTCTTTTGTATCAGGCCATAGAATGCTGTTGAGATGTCTTCTTGCTCCACAGATGTGCTTTTAAACCTTGGAAGCATCTGCGAGAGGCATCTGGTTCATATTTCCTTAGCCCAGAAAAATATGCATATTTCTCCAACCTGAACTTTTATACCTTTAGGAACTTTGAAATCTTTCCTTTCTAGAAGTCTTGTTCTTAAGAAAAATAATTAAAATTGAGACATACATAAGAGATTTAAATTGAAATATAAAATGAAGGCAGCTGCTATTTGAAGAAATACTTTAAGAATTACATTGTAGTAGACACTCAAGTAGCCCAAAACGGTTATGGTTTTTCTATTAAAAAGCAAACCAATTTAGGAAGTTATTTTATTCCTTTTATTATGGATTCTTCATACATTTGACCTGCAGGTATTGATTCTGTTCTTTACATTGAGACTTATGATTCTGTTGACTATAAAAGCAAGGGGTTTTCTCCAATATGTGTGATTTTGTATTGCACATGTGCACATTTAAAGTCCCGCCATCTGCTCCCTCTGTCCTGTCCCTCGGCAGAATTGATACACTTTTCTTCTACCGCGTATAACAACAAAACAAGAGGTTTTGAGGGTAGATTCTGAGGGTAAGGACCGTGTCTATTCTGACACTGAGATGAGAATTTTCTGGTTTTTCAACAAGGAATTTAATCTCAATTTTAAAAACATTCTTCATTCTCTGTATGAAGGCTTGAAACAGATTCGGGTCACAGGTTCTAAACATCAAACCTACTCCCAGATAGTTTGATAAAAGACAATGTGTTGGCCCTTTTATTTTACCACAAGCAAGATTTAAAAGGGCATAGTAGCCCAAATCTCCTACAGTTTGGCCCTATGTTCATTTTCAGTGGACATCTTGCTTGCTTAAGTGGGCTTGCCTCTCCTAAGAGTCAAAAGAGACCTTCCCTCCGCCTCCCCCTCCGCTGTTTTTCACTGTTGCTTCCTAAGGATCCTTTTTAGATGGCCCCACCACCACCACCCATGAAATTTTAATACCGCCATATATCTGCTTAAGTAATGTAGGAAGTTCTGCACTTTGTACATTTAAAAAGTACATTTCTTTTTTCACTGCAAGAAACAGTTTTTGCCCCTTTGGGGGTGATATCACCCCCACTGAGAATGTATGCCTTAGAGAGAACCTGCTGGTTTATGGCTTAAAATAAAAAGCAGACATTTTGGGGCCTCTTCAGAGATTTATGAGAGGTTTCTTAATTTGTTCCTTAGTAGAAACATACCTGACTTTTTGGCGATCACTTATCTGTCATCCTCAACTATCTGGAATTTAACCACAAACCCACAGATTAAACAAAACAGTCAAATAGGTGTCTCAAAGCCAGTCTACTTTAGGGACTCCTCAGAGAGACAACTTGAGCCTACTTATTCTTATCTTAGGCATAACTCTAATATACTTGGTTGTCTTTTCCAAAACTCAGAGCACATTTGAAGCCACAAATTACAAGGAGGTAGAGTGTCCGGGTTGCCCTAGGCAGGCATGCTGACGGCAGCAAGAAGTGACAGTGACGG
>JAQZBX010032773.1:0-25703 GCA_029593785.1 Cabassous unicinctus
ACCACCATCACCACCTTTGCTAAGCTGCTTCCAGCTCAGCAGCAATGCCATTGCTGGCAGGACAGATATCCTGCTGCCTGGATGCAGATTTCCAGCTGTTGTCTCTCCTTCCAGGGAAGCCTGAGCTCTGGGGCTCCTGGCCCTGTGCCACCTTGGGAATTCTGGCTGGGAAACAGCTGCTCAGTCAGACTCTCTCCTCCCTTTGTCCCCAGTCCCTAAAAGCTCATAATGGAGTCATTTTTAAGTGGCCACAAGTATGCTGAGACAGTAAATGGGAGAATGTGACAGTTTAAGATGACTGATTAGTATATTCAAAGAGATACAGGATAATTTTGCATCTGCATTGTGCTGAGAAATATATATTATAGATTAAAGATAGAAAAATTACTAGGGGACATTATGTGTACAGAATTTCTTTAATCAGAAGTTCATTTCATATGTTTGAAGAAACCTTGAAGAATATTTCTCATAATGTATATGTATAGTAAAATTATGTTGAAAATATGGACAAAATAAATGATCATACTATTCCTGAGATAAAAATGAAATTGGTAATTAAATATTACATAAATAAAATCCATAGAAAAAATTTTCAGAAACAGAAAACTTAGGTTTTCTCATTAAGATAATGTAATACATGCCAAGCACATTAATTAAAACACATACTTAGACATATCAAATATCAAGAAATGCATAAAATAGAATAACATATAATATCAAGTAAATGAAAGTAGTAGACTCTGAAGATGATTAGATTTTTATCAGGCGCCACTGAGAAATAGAATTCAATGGATATAGATAGTCAAATATTTGGAGGGAATTAACTGAGAGAATTTGTACATGTGAATATAAACATAAGTAAGATATGATGAAATATAAAGACATATTCACATATGCAAATATTCAGAAAGTATATAATATTTGTAAGGTTGTTACTTGAATATAAAATCAGTCCATGATGCCTTTACCCATGAAACAGCTAGGAAGAAAACTCAGAAAGGAACAATTAAATTCTTTAAAGAAATATGATGGTTCCCTCAATTGTCAAAACATTGAAAATGTAAGTATATATTTTGACATTGGATGAATAAGAGCAAAGTTCAGATTTTTCATAAGATTATTACTCTTGATGAAATGAGGGTTGAGTTCATCAACTGCTTGCTTCTATGTCGAATAATCCATACTGAGCTATAACGAGACTCTGTAAATTGTACAACTTGCAGCTGAATATAAATGAACTTAAGTTCTTACAAAGTACACATTATCTATATAAGATCCTGGAATTAAAAAGGAAGGTGTCAAAGAATTAAATTCTTAGATATAAATGGGCTCACACATTCTTAGGTTATCAGAATGCTGGATAAACCTTTAGGAATCAAAAAAATAAAACTCTTTCAATCTTGAGAGTATAACATTTATATCTTACTTTCAGGAAAAGTGAATCACATAGTATTAGTAAGACTTGATATTCTCCAGGCAATAGATATTGGTATATCTATTCCATTTATAACTAATGAATCCTGTTTTTCTTCATGCAGAAAAAGCTTGAATGAAACAAACGTAGCATGTATCTTTTACAACGAGATAAATAAAACCTAAAACTTGCAAATTATATTGTGTTAAAGGGCAGTGTTTTAAATATCCCCTTTTGAATGAGACAAACAAATCTCAAGTATTCCAATATTAATACAGGTCTCTGTGCTATACCCGTGTCGAGTCCTCAATCCCATAGTTGTCTCTTAGTTCTAATCACTTTACTACTTTGAACAGACACATGCATATAAGTGAATCAAAGAGAGTAATTTACAAAGAATATTTCTCTAAACCAAAACACTCAATATTTTCTTCCAGGGTGGCAGTATCTAGTGCCATGGAAATACATGAAAAGCATCAGCACCTCTTTAGGCACTGATATAGAAGGCATAGTCTTTTTCTTATGATGCCATACATTGTTTTTGTTTTTTTTTTTGCTCTAAACCATCATAATAATTTTCCAAAACATTTTTTTTAGAATTTGAAAGACAATTCAAGAATAATGCATGAATTACACAAATATAGAATTGAGAATGAAAATTTATGACAATTTTCTAGCTTAGTTATATGTTAATAACAAGATATGTACAGACCAGTAAATTTAGAATTTTATAAGGCAATATTAAAATTTAAAAACCTATATAAAATATAAATTAAACTTCTTTGAAATTTTATTTTTAAGTGTTTGGTTTTTTTTAACCAAGTAAAGCCCTCCTTGGGAACTCAAAATACCCATGGAACTTTCTGCTTAGAGCAGTGTTAATCTCCCTGTTCCAGAGACCATGGATGGGGGGGGGTTATAAATGGGGGCACCAAGGTATAGAACATGCCTGTCAGCAGATTGCTAAGAGATGCTTTATCTTCAGTCAGATCTAAGATAGCAATAATTCTAGAAATTATAAATATAAGTAAAACTGCCAACTATGGAGTGCAGGTGGATAAGGCTTTTTATGGGCTTCCACAGAATGTATTCTAAGAACCACTGAAAATATATTACTATATGACATAGACAATAAGGCAGAACATAATAAGCTCAGAAATACACTTATAGCTAGGAGAGCAAACTCAGAAAATTGAACATCTGAAGATGAGATCCTCAAAACTTGAAACACATCAGAGAAAAATTGATGGAACACATTTGACCCTGTGAAGGGAAGCCTGAACATGGTGCCTATGTGAATAGAAGAATAGACCAACCCACTTGCCCATGAGCCCCCAGCTGCCTGTGTGCACATACTTGGGGTGATGGTGAGCCCATAGTGCAGAGGCTGGCAAATGGCAACATAGCAATCATAGGACATCACCACAAGGAAGGCCAACACTGTGGATCCAAAGAAGACTACCAGGAAAATCTGAGCAGCACATGCTGGGAAAGAAATCAATTTACTGCCTGTCAGAGAATTCACAATGAATTTGGGAACAGTAACTGAAATGCAGCAAGATCTATGAGGGATAAATTTCCTATAAAGAAATACATTTGAGAATGTAGATGAAGGTCAGTCACAATAACAGTAACAGTTAAAAGATTCCCAATCAATGCTCCAAGATAAATCGCTAAACAGAGCATAACTTTTAGCTCTCAGGAACTTGAGATACCCATGAGGACAAATTCTGTGAAGATGGTGAGAATCCTTATGCACACTTTACATGCTGCAGTCAATCTTGGAGGCAAAGAATAAAATTATATGATAACACTAAAGAGCAAAATGAAGCTAATCCACAATATCAACAAATAATAAGCAAATACTGGCATCAAGGTAAGGCTTCTAATCCAGAAATCAGGATATAGAAAATCAAGAAATGACAGTCTTTAAAAATCAGGAAATGCACAAATTTCTTTCTTCATTTTCTACCCCAACTCTGCTGAGCTATAGTAACAACACTCATGATATAATAGAATCTCAGCAAATGTATTTCCTATGAGATTTAAGGATGAACAACCTTTCAATCATTGAGCCCCACTTACAGTATTTCTTAAAATATACCTAAAACCAAGCCTGAACACATCCAGTGATTATATTCTTATTTTCTACAATATCAAATATTAAAGCAGACATGCCCTGTGAGAAAGTTTATATATAATCCAAAGGATTCTACCACTACACAGTTGTTACAGAATCTCTTCATGTACCAGGGAACAAGGATGTCTCTATCTCCCCATCTATGGCAATATAACATAGAAATTGTTGCTGTAACAAAGTTAATGAATAGTTCTGAGGATCAGCTGAGATTTTATTTCAAATGAGACAAATGATTATTCTTCAACATTCTTTAATTTTAAATGCTTTATAGGAACTGTAGATGAATTCTTTCATTCCTCCTTTGTGACATTATCCATAAAAATATATTTGATTTAGATGAGAGTATGTATCTCGAGTTTCCTTCTTTACACTCTAGTTAACTTTCTCATCTGCACAGACAATCATTAGAAAAGCATTTCAGCTGACAATACTCCTACCCACAGCATACTTTCACCATCTAGCATGAATTCCAATATTTAGTGGAGTTCACAATCTGTCCAAGTCTCTTTCCTCTATGCTTTTCTAGGTTGCAGAAATCTCCTCATTCATAAATAATTATGCTAACTATAATGTATTAAATTTTGCTTGTCTTGAAGTAGTTAAAAGTGTAAAGAAATCTTATTTCAACATTATATTTTATTGGTAAAACTAGTTATGTTGAAGTAGAATTTAAGTATTATATAATTTTCATTTGTCAGAAACCTAGAATTAAGAATTATAATTATACTTGTTTAGAATTTGTATTCTATTAATATTTTCTTTATATAAAATTCCTTGTCTTTACAAATATATTCTTTAATTCTTGTGGTCATTTTTATATATAGTAAGAAAAATGTTGTAATGCTTATATTGGTTTTATCCAGATGAATTTCTATTATAGTTTATAGCAAAATATTTTGTGCAAATTGTTTTCTATAATATTCTTTCTATTATAGGTGGTTTATTCTAATATTTTCTATCTCTAAAGTAAAGAAATTAGGCTAAGCAAATAACTTTTTAAATGTGAAAACTTTACTCAGTGGTTAAGTTGAATCCAAATGACCTACGGTGTATGTTACTGAATTAACCTAGATGTACGTATTGTTTTTTAAATATTTTTAAATATTTGCTCTATCTGAATCATGCATTAGCCCTTAATCATTAGAGTCTCCTTCATTTCTTCCATCTCTTCAGATTGCATCTTTCTCCTCAGTCTATAGAAATTCTCAAGTTTAATTAAGTTAAATTTAACACAGTCTTATCCTTCAAAATGCATCATGAATAGTTATGGCCACATAGAGAGTTCAGGGTTTTTCCTTTATGACTTATTACCTCAGGGATCTTTAGGAAGCGTTTACTTCACAATTTTAAAATTTGGACAATAGCATAATGAATGGGATTACTAATTCCTTGTGTATTTTTTAAAAGATGATATATAGTAATATATTAAAATGATCAGCTTAGAGCATGGCTGCTTCACAATATCCGGTAAATATATATCAGAAATTGCTCATTTTAAAAACTACACTGGAAATCTTTACGTTTATATTGATGCTTAAATATTGATTTTATTTTCTTTCATAGATTTCCATGAAATACCATCATAACTATTTTTGGTTGTAAATTTCTTAGCTCTCCTTTTAAATCTGATTCAACAAATATCTCATACTTGCTGATTCCACTATTTCAATATCAAGGGAATTTTGGTTACAATATATTTCCAATATTTTGAGTCAAACTGTAATCACAGACAGATCTTCAGGTACCATAGTAAAAAAGCGTAAAGTTAACAATTGAATCAGAAAAATCCAGTCTACATTATGAGCAAAAATATTTTATATGGGGAAGAAATAATTAAGTGTGCAAATGATCTAGAAACATCTCTGTTGTGTCAGAGAACTATTCATTGGTATTATCAAAGAAATAAATTTAATATAATATACAAATATACCTGAAAAGTCAGAGATTATCTTCCATAACTTGAATATATCCTTGAAGTATTTAAAAGATTGATAATATCCATGATCCTGCCTCTTCCTTTACTGAATAAAATTCATGGAATCTCTTATCAGGTAGACATACTTTTAACAACAACTCTGCTTCTGGATTCTTTATATACATGATTTTTTTCTTTTGGAAGGACAATTATGGGTCATACCTTCCATGACATGTGGTTAACTGTCAATCTCAGCCTCAAGAGAACCAGGTTACCAAATATTTTCTGCCCCTGGGTAGGCTGTCTTTTCACTTTTTTGACAAACTCCTTTGAGGTGCAAAGGTTTTTAATTTTGAGGAAGTCCCATTTATCTATTTTTCCTTTTGCTGCTTGGGCTTTGATTGTGAAGTTCATGAATACATTTCCTATTACAAGGACCTGTAGATGCTTCCCTACATTATCTTCCATCGTCTTTATGGTCTTGACTCTCATATTTAGATCATTGATCCACTTTGACTTCATTTTTGTATAAGGTGTAAGATGGTGTTCCTCTCTCTTTTGAAGAACTCATTGTCTCCCAATTGAGTAGGCTAGGTGGTCTTGTCAAATATCAGATGACTGTATATGCAAGGATCTATATCAGAATTCTCAATTCTGTTCCTGTGGTCAGTATGTCTATCCTTGTGCTAATACCATGCTGTTTTGAACACTGTAGCTTTGTAGTATGTTTTAAAGTCAGGTAGTGTAATTCCTCCAATTTCATTGTTCTTTTTCAATATGTCTTTGGATTTTTGGGGCCTCTTGCCCTTTCAAATAAATTTTGTAGTGAATTTTTCCAATTAAGTAAAAAATTCTGTGCTGATTTTTATTGGAATTGGATTAAATCTGTAGATTAGTTTGGGTTGGATAGATATCTTAATGAATTTTAGTCTTTCCATCCAGGAACAAGGAATATTCTTCCATTTATTTAAGTCTTCTTTGATTTCCTTTAACAGTGCTGTGTAGTTTTTCATGTATAAGTCATTTACATCTTTAGTTAAATTTATTCCTAGGCATTTGATTCCTTTAGTTGCTATGGTAAATGGGATTTTTTTCTTGATTTCCTCATCAGATTGCTCATTAGTGGTGTACAGAAATGCTACTGATCTTTGTGCATTGATCTTATAACCTGCGACTTTACTGAACTCATTTATAAGTTCTAGAAATCTTTGTAGATTTCTCAGGGCTTTCTATATATAGGATCATATAGTATGCAAATAGTGAAACTTTGACTTCTTCCTTTCCAATTTGGATGCCTTTTATATCTTTTTCTTGTCTAGTTGCTTGAGGAAATACATCAAACACAATGTTAAATAAGAGCAGTGATAGTGGTCATCCTTGTCTTCTTCCCGATCTTAGAGGCAAGTGTTTTAGGATTTCACCATTGTATATGATTTTAGCTGTGGGTTTTTCATTTATACCCTTTATCATGTTGAGGAAATTTCCTTCCATTCCTATCCTTTGCAGTGTTTTTATCAGGAAACGGTGCTGTATTTTGTTGAATTCTTTTTCTGCATCTATACAGATGATCGTGCAATTTTTTTCTTTTGGTAATACACCAATGTAATGTGGTGTATTACATTGATTGATTTTCTTATGTTGAACCATCCTTGCAAACTATGGATGAAACACACTTTGTCATGGTGTATAATTTGGTTGATGTGTTATTGAATACGATTACCAAGTATTTTGAACTTTGTGCAGACTTGTTTATGGCCCATAATATGCTATAATTTAGTAAATTACCAATGTTTATTTGGAAACAAAATATATTTTGCACATTTAGGATAGAGTGTCAAATGAATGTCAATTTGTGCAAGTTAGTAAATTATATACTCAAATCTTCTATTAATCCTTAATCTATTAATTGTGTTGTTACAATGCTGACACACAATGCAATGACTGTCCCTGAAAATCCATGTTATGTCTCTTAAAGCCTTAAATAGGAAAGAAGTTAAACTTTGAGGCATTTTCAACTTATCTCACTCAAATAAGAGTTTCTTGAAATAATTATGCTATTGTTTTCCAGAATAAAGCATTCTACTCATAACTCTCTTTACAGCCTCTTTTATCTGCTTATTTCTAAGACTATAGATTTTGGGGTTCAAGAAGGGAGGGACTATAGAATACAACACAGAGGTGACCATGTTCTGAATTGTAGGTGAGCTGGATGTTGGCTTCACATAAACAGCAACACCTGAACTGACAAAGATAGTCACCACGAGGATGTGAGGGACACAGTTGGAAAAGACCTTTCTTCATTCTCCTCTTGTGGGAAACTTGAGCACAGTAAAAGATATGTGACTAAGACATGGTGATGAAGGCAAAGCAGCCACCACCAATCAGCACTGCAGAGACAAGAATTAAAATTTCATTGCTTAAGATCTTGGAGCAAGACAGCTTCAATAGAGAGGGAACATCACAGGAAAACTGATGGACTACGTTGGATTGACAGAAGGACAGTTGGAATGTGTTGCCAGTGTGAAACCCAGAGTAGGCCAGACCACTGAATACAGAGGTCAGAGTCATCTGGACACAGACCTGAGGGTTCATGATCACAGGGTAGTGGAGTGGCTGGCAGATGGCCACATAGTGGTCAAGGGCCATGATGGTGAGTAATAGCAATTCTGTACAAGCTAACAGAAGAATGAGGAAGATCTGAGCTACACATCCAACCATGGAGATAGCTCTGTTTTCAAGCAGGAAAATGACACATGCCTTGGGAACAGTGACAGAAATGTAGCATGTGTCTGGGACAGACAGATTCTTAAGGAAGAAGTATATAGGGGTATGAAGACTCTGGTTGAGGATGGTTACTGTGACAATGAGAAAGTTCCCTGACAGGGTTACCAAGTACATCAGTAGGGATAGCATGGCATGTAAGACTCTATGCTCCCACACATCAGAAAATCTTGTTACAGGAATTCAGTTCACCATGGTAGAGTTGGGCATTTTTAGGGTAATTTGCTATTGATATGGTGAACTGAAGGCAAATAATCCCTAAAAAAACATGGATAACAAAACAGGAGGAAAAAAATTATCCTAAGGATATTTATAGGCTCATGTTTATCTGATTTTTCACTGTATTGTTTGGGAGTAAAACATAACAGAATATTGCCTCATGCTTCTTTAGTCTCCCTGTCAAATACCCTACTTTTAGGACAATGTTAGCATTAAAATCTAACTTTAAGTGCTACTGCCAATATTTACATAAATTTCTATCACTTAATAGCTGTAAAATAAGTATATTGGAGTTCAAAGATTTGCCTGGTGGATTTGTTCAGTTTATATAGCTAATTTCTACACAACAGATTCTTCAGAAATATTCTCTCATCTCTCAGAACCTCTGAGAGAGAGGTGGCCACTACCTTTAAATCAATGATAAGAGTTCTTCCATTGCTAGATTAATAATGTCTAGAGTTGAATAATAATAAGTCTGCTTTAGTCCATTGTTCATTTCCCAGTCTTGACATCCCAGCTTCCAATATTGTAAGAGCCTCTTTTCAATCACAGTGCTCCAGAGCTGAAACATCACTCCATTTGTTTCCTACATCTTGAGTAATAAGTGGACCATTAGAAGTATTCAAAACCATTTTCCACATTGCTCTATAGTTTTGTATTTCCCAGCCTTGCCCAACAATATACAATGACTTCAACTCAGAAAAACCTATTTTAATCTATAATGTAACCAATCCAGGAGTGTAAATACTTGTTTCACCAGCATTTTCACTACATTAACATACCTGTATATCCATTTAAAAATCCTAAGAAATTTTGTCATAATAAAACATGAATCTCAACATAATATAATTCCTGAGTATTTTTACCTATACATTATCCATAGTCTTATGGTCCATGGAACTATCCATATCTAAGGCTAATTTGAATGCCCCAGTCATCTTTCTCTTTCCTGTTTCATTGATGCCAATATTTCCTATTAAATTCTAAGTTTTGATTTTCATCCTTCTCGATGCACTTCTTGAATTTTCATGAACTCAGTTCCCACTGTAGAAAAGGTCCATTTCTAAAATGCTGATCCATTAATATACTAACTTACTTTCTTCCTATTTCTATTCACTAGCCCTTTCCAAAGGGTGTATTTTCCATCAATCTCAGTATTTTTATGAAATTTAACAATGTGACTCTGACAGCATCTAATCATCTCATTTCAATAACAACTTTATCAGAATTTCAAGTGGCTTTAACCCTCCCCCCACCCCCTCACCCCCATTTTCAGCTTTTGGAAGATCTGTTAACACTGAAGAATACTACAAGGATTTCCTCCCTTGGTGCCACATCTCTGCTCTATCAAGGTTGTTCTCTATATTATTACAGTCACTTTAATATTTCAGTAAAGATTCATCCAGACCTAAGGTATCATTTCTCAGGAATCAGTTCCAAATTGCATTCTTAGTACATTCCATCTTGCTTAGTTTGGGATTCTGCTCCTTTACCTTCTTTTCCTCCCTATCTTCATTCTTCTTCATCTTCTTTATTCTGCTTTCATTTAATCTACTATCTCTGTCTCCCTATCATTTCTTTTTCTTCTGAACCTTCACTCATGTTTCCTTCTTTTCCCTTATACTGATTGCCACCAGTATCTGACATAACTTTGGCAAGTTACAAAGATCCATATTATGTAATATATATTAAAAAATGAAATTGAACTTAAATTTAATGAATTTAATTAATTTAATGAATTTAATGAATTTAAACCTGAAATTTAATGAATAATTTTCTAATATCTATTAGTGCCTCTTTTGCAATATGTTTTACAAATTACCTCATGCATCTTAAAATTGGTGGAATTTGGGTATACATCTTAGAGATTCCCCATTTGGTTTTAAAATACCTAAGATCATCTTAAACAAAATGCATTGCATAATTGAAAATTCCAAACGAAATTCTCCAATAAATATCCCCAATAATTTCTTTCTCATTAATTTACTATTTGTAAAATATTTCAAATAGAAAATATGCAGACATAAAACAATCCTTAAAACACATTCATTGAGGGCAGTTATTGGAGGAGGTGTAATTCTGCTTGAATTTTTATTTCCTTGAATTTCTAACTTTACTCCTTGAGTTTCTAACTGTAAGTCTTTTCTTATCATTTAGTGTATATTACAATATTTTAGGGACAAAAATTTGCCAAGGAATAATGACCATACTGAAAATGTCATGCATTGATTGAATGATTCATTATTATTTAACTATGGTTAATCACCATGGTTCTGGAAAATAGTAATAATGGCTTTAAAATATTTTCTTTAAATTAGTATAAGTAGATATTATGTTTAGAAATAAGTATTTATTATTTAATAAGTGACTTAATAAGTCATTAAGTGACTAAGATTAAATATTTTGAGTCTTTGTATTGTGTAAATATTACTGAGTTTACCAATAAACCTCAACATATTTCAGAATTTCAATAAATTGTGACATAAAGAGATTGTGTTCTTTAATTTGCAAATTATATGGATTATTGATGATGAGTGTGTTAGGGGACATTGTACTCACACCTAATTCCTTGATAGCCTAACTTTTAATTATTGCTATTTTTAGTGGTAAATAATTAGCATGAATTTTGCATCCCCCATGGACAAAAAATGCAGGGTCCTGTCCTAAACACTTACTAAACCCAAAGTACACCAAATATTGTCTTGGGTTTGCTTAAACAATCTATTTTCTTAGATGACTTGAAACCCTGGAATATACTTGTCAAATGAAGAGCTTATATTATACCTTCCAATTATTACTGCTAATGGAGCACTTGCTGGGACCTCACATGTCAGATTCTTGTTTCATGGCTCCCTTTTTTAATCATGACCTATGTATTACCTGTAACATAGAAAACTTTTGCAAACTGCCAGAAGGCAGAGATAGTGCAATGTCAGATTAACCACCTGTAGTAAGATTATTTTGCTCCTCTTTGGTATCCATTATTTCAGGACTTTCAAAAAATGGTTCAGTATGTAGTTTTTGTTCTTGTTGCTTTATACCAAACTCTTATTTGATAATTTATTGATAGCATATGTGAATGACTTGGTTAAAATGCCTCATTCAACATTTATAAGTAGTTCTATCCTAAGCTATGCCTTTTCCTTCAGTAGGTTGAGATCTTAAAAATAATTAACACAAAGTCTAATAAGACTATCACTACCATATTGTAGAAATGCAATGAACTTTCACAATGTTTTACTTTCCTGATTGTCAAAATAAATATCATACAATTGGCTGTCATAAGCAATGGGAATTTATTGGCTCACAGTTTTCAGGCTAAGAGAATTCCAAAATTGTGGCATCAGCAGGAAGGTGCTTTCCCCAGAAGGACTGGCTTTCTGGGTCTGACTGCAG
The DNA here is from genome assembly GCA_029593785.1 of Cabassous unicinctus. Classification (NCBI taxonomy): domain Eukaryota; kingdom Metazoa; phylum Chordata; class Mammalia; order Cingulata; family Chlamyphoridae; genus Cabassous; species Cabassous unicinctus. Next base: position 11,866 of record JAQZBX010032773.1, read on the forward strand.
GCACTCCTCATCCTTGGCTTTTCACTTACATGGCTCTATACACAGCAGCCTGTCCTGGCCTCTCTTTCCATCTTACTTTCACCCTGTCTATAAAGGACCCTAGTAATCCAGAATAAAGCCCGAGCCTTAGTTAGTGAGTCCACAACTTAAATGAAATAACATCTTGAAGAGACCTTATTTAAAATGAGTCCACACACTACCAGCATGCAGATCAAGACAAGGAACATGTCCAAATGTGGTACCAATTCAATCACCCACATACAGTTTGAACACTGAGTGAATATTTCTATTGCAAGTCATTCACCAATAAATTTTATGTTCCTACCTTGAATTTCCACATGACAGTTTTGCTGAGTTTAAATGCCCTTGCCTCCAGGGAAAGATATATTTTGCAAATCCGTTTTGCCATTTGCTTGATTTGTAGCACTGGGGAGACTCATACATCTTTTAACCTAAATTTACTTATCAATAAAATATATAGTAATAGCTACTTTATGAAATTAAACTTTTAAAACACCTCAATGGAAGTTACTCAGAGTGATGTCTGGGTTGAAAAATTTTTATAAATATGGATTACAAATCACAGAAAATAATTATGCAAATGCCTCTTTAGCATATTCTTGTATTCCATCTTAAACATACAGAGTGCTACTGTTTTTTACCAAGCAAATGAAAAAGAAAAATGAAAACCCAATGCTTGGAATTGATTATTACTTTTTGTTTTGTTGCAAGTAACATAACAATATAAAATCCTTATAAAAAGTATGGAAAGATTATTGAAAATTGAGACCTTTTCCTTACATGCAGACTGGCAGGAGACAGGGATTGTGCTACTTAATACTGTTTACCGGAGTGGCTGGAATAATGCATGGGTGCTCTCATTACTCCAAATGTAAATGCAAACTATGTGCTGTCTTTTCTGCAAACAGGCATTTATCAACCTGAAGAAGTGGAAGATGTATTTTCTTCATTATGATATTTCTTCATTAATGTATTTACACATCCATCTAATTTTAATTCATTTATAATTAATACAATCTTTCAATATATTTTTGTTGAGTTATGTGCACATACAGGACTGCAAGCTGTGAGAAAGATAATGAACAAAGGCTTACATGCTTTTTCATGGTATACTCTTAAAAAATCCTAGAACTACACCTGAAATATAAAGGACTAAAAGATTTGTAAAATTACTATTTGAATAGCATACTGTGCATAAGTCATTATTTCCCTTTGGTAAATTAGCACAATCCCCATAACTAAGTTCATTTAATCTAAATGGAAATGAGCATCCTGAGTGCTTAAGCTTTGGGGAACATGTCCTTGCCTACATTGCTGACATAGGCTCTGTCCACTGATGATATATAATCACTATTCACTTCCATGGAGTACTTGCAATTCTCCTAAAAATTCTGTAAGGAAATATTTTAGCACAAAAATTAAAAATTAAGACTTTGGTCTCTTTATGTGAATACCTTCTTTATATTTTCTAATTATAGTCCTATTAGCAGTGCTTTTCAACAAATATGTGAACAGTACAGCAAAAAAGTGAGGATGATTCATTGAGTGAGGTAAAGTAGAAGGAAAAAAAGAAATAAAAACAAATATACTCACATGATAATATTGTCTTCTTATGCTGGATAGGTAAGTCAAGATTTCTGAGAATGGTCCAATCCTGTTAAATGTAAGCAAGCACAAATGGGCAGATTAATTTGAATTACTGACATCCTGAGAGGAATCTTTCTGTTTTATAACAGTGCCTTCATATTCAGTTACAAATGGCATTAGGGAAAATCCATGAAGGCACAGTTCTTAGCATTTATAATACACATTATCCAGAGGTAATTTGTGGATGATAATTGAATCTAAATAATGAGAGAAGAGGACATAAATAAAATCTTTGCCTGAACGCAACATTCAAATATCAAGAAATATTAGTATATTGAATCTGAGAAATGAATTGATAAAGAGTAATGTGGTAATAATTAAAACAAAAATAAAACTTCAATTCTCCTAATATAAGATGATTCCTATGGAGAAAGTTTTGTGGATCTTAATGACCAAACAGCAGAGAAACAGAGGCCCAGAATCTGGCTTCACCCCAATTCCAAAAACCAGATATTTCTGGTTTAATATTCATAAAATGTTTCCTCAGTTTTTCTTCTGAGGAAAAGGGTGATTTTCATTAGTCAGGCTATTTTCTCAAAACTTGTACTGAGTTAAATAACCAAACACTCCTTCTGAACTTGTCCCAAATGTCAACATAAAGTTATTGAATACTATTTACTAGCCAAAGGTCAGCACTGAGGATGGGGAGCTATGTGAGTCATTTTTCAGTTTTTCACATCACTTCTCTTGTGACTTAGCTTCTTTATTTGTTAAGCATGTTATCAATGGCGTCCACCATCATAAGTCTGTTGAGGATGTGACACCATGGAATGTGAAAAGCATTTGGACTAGTACATGGCAATATGTGAATATGCACTTGCTATTTATCCATTTTCTTACTAATGATCATATTGATCATTATGAGATTTTATCTATTAGAAAAGTACATATTAGAAGACACTACAATATCTACTGTTTACTATCACTTCAATAATATTAGTGGATCAGTTAGATCCTTTAGGAGAGTGGAAACCTTCCCTGGTCCTTAGAAGTACTATGAATTTTTTGTCATTGATTTCCAGTTTAATTAACTATGGTCAGACAATTGATTATTAGTGATGTAAAACTCCTGACATATGGCGAATATTCACAGAGCATAAGAAAATAATGAATATTCTGCATCCTCAGGCATGACACTGTGTATGTGCTAAGTAGCACAAATTAGTCATTTGAGCTGTTCAAGTCTTAGTATTCCTCAGAATTTATATGTTGACTGAATTGTATTTAGAGCTTCAGCTGTGGCTTGTGGCTGTTTAAAGGTGTTTTTTTGTTGTTGTTGTTGCATAACTTTGTGCAGTATATATTTTTAAGAAATGTTAGGAGGCATATACAAATTTGAAACTGTTGTGTTTCTTTTGCATTGAACCATTTATCATGATAAAATTTCTCTTAGCATTTTGTTATACTTCTTGTTTAAAACTTGCAGTTATTGAAAAGGATATGGCTATTCAGCCATACCAGATGTCTTTTGGCTTGTGTTTTCATTATTTACCTTTTCCATGGTTTTTACATTTTATTTTCAATATATATGTTCCTGTTTCTTTAAATATAATTTCTTATCAAGAACATAGATTTAGATTGTATATATTTAAACCACTGACAATCTTTGTCTTTGATTTGGATATTTTAGCTTATCTATATTAAATATAATCAGACATTCATGGTGAATTTGTTTTCTATCATCTTTGTTTTAGTTTCCTAACTGCTAAAATATATGCCATACAATGGATTGGCTTAACAACAGGAATTCATTGACTCATGCCTTGAGAAGCTTCAAGACTGGCTTCCTCCCAAGCTCAGTATCTTCTGGCTAGTCAGCAAACTTTGGGGTTCCTTGGTTTTTTTTTTATCACACTGCAATGTTCTCTCCCTTTTCTTCCAGGTACCATTAAAATCCAGCTTCTGAGTTGTCCCACTGTCTTTTACTTTTGTTGTCTTCTTACATCCCAGTAAGTGGATGAAGTCCCATACTAATTCAGGTGGGCCCCACATTAACTGATGTAGCCTCATCAAATGTTCTTATTTACAATGGGTTCACATCCACAGGAATGGATTAAGATTAAGAACATGATACTCTGAAGTACATAATTTCATGCCACCTCAATATATTTTTGTTTGACATTTTCTCAATCTGTTTTTTGCCTTATTTTTTCCTAATGGATTTAATAAAATATACTTTACTTTATTATTTTTTCCTCCTCTAGTAGTGATTTAGCCATAAATCATGTTTCTAATTTTCATTTATTATCCGAGACATTTCAATAATCGTTTTCCAATCATTTCTGTTGGGCTTAATTTTGTATTTTCACATCTTCCAGAAGGAACATATTCAGACTTCACAGACCATGCCATTCCTTGACATTGAGTGATTTAAACTGGAATTTGAGAAGTATGGAAAAGTTTGTTGTTGTTTTTTGTCAATATAGTTATCAACTTTTTCCTCAATACAACTTTGAAGGGCACAGGTTGGGGAAGCCATAAGACCAAAGATGCACTAGACAAATGGTTAGACATGAATTTCATATATATATATAAATATTGTTATGATTTCATGATTAACTTTTTCATAATTATACAATATCTCATTTTGTCTATGTGAATTGTCTTTTCTCCAACATTTACTTGGCCTGATATTAATATTGCCATGCAAGTATTCTTTTTCATAATATTTGCATAGCATGATTTATTTTAATCCTTTTAATTTTAATCACTTATACCATTATATTTCAAATGAGTTTTCACAGACAATATTTTTAGTTTGGTCATTTTTAAAGTCAGTTATTATAATAGTTATTTTTAATTAGTCTAAATATACTATGTGCATTTAAATTAATTTGGGGGGAGTGGAAGTGCCTCAAGCAGTTGAGCATTCACCTCCCATATGGGAGGTCCCAGGTTCAGTTCCTGGTGCCTCCTAAAGAACACAAGCAGCAGGTGAGGAAGCCATCTTGGGTGGAGGGAAAAAATGTTTAGAAACTAAAAATGAAATAACGTAAAAAATAAATTATATTGTATACAGTAAGTGATAGTTTAAAAAATAAATTATTTTTGGAATGTTTGGTATCTAGCAACCATTTTGTTATTTGTTTATTGTTTTTCCTTTCAATTTTTTTGGCATATTTGAAGCTCTTTTAGTATTACATCTTCCTTTGTCTACTTAAAATTTTTTTCTGTATTTTTTTGGTATAAATTTACATGTTCTAGGCATTACTATTGCATCTGTTTCTATTGCTTTGCTAAAAATATCACAAACCTAGTGATTTAAGCCAAAACAAATTATCTTACTGTTTTCATGGTCTAAGTCAAGGTACAATGTCCCTGAATTTTCTGCTCATAATTTTAGAAATCCAAAATCAAGGTGTCTTCAGGATTATATTTCTTGCTGGAAATTATCTGAAATAATCTGCTTCGAACTTCATTTGAGTTTCTGGTAGACTCCAGCTCTGTTCAGAGATGATAGTGTCTGTTTCCTTGCAGTTTCTCAATTAGGGCCTCTCTTGGCTCTTTAAAGTCACCTACATTTCTTCTCATGTGGCCCCCTATATCTTCAAAGCCAGCATCATTGTGTTGAGTCTTTCTCATATATCATATTTTTCTGACTTCCCCTTTGACCACCAGCCAGAGAAAGCTCTCTCATTTTGAGTGACCTTGCCATTACATTGCAGCCAGTGGATAATTCCAGATAATTTTCCTATTTTAAGGTCAACTCTACCATATATAGTATAAACATGGGAGTGGTCACTTATATTATCATATTCTGTACTTTAGTACATAAAATTTTTGGTGGACATTTTTAAACACTTTTCTTACCACAACTGTATACCTTAAGTTTAACAGTCATCTTAGAATCAATATTTTACCATTTTAAGTGGAATGTAAAAATTTTACCAACATATTGATGGATTTCTTTCTCATTTTCAGTTTTAGTTGTACTAAGTTTTAAGATTTACATCCATTGTTAACCTGTGAGACAATATTATATTTTGTGCTTCAAGATCTAAAATACATTAAAGGATTCAAGGAAGAATAATCTATTATTTTAACACAGATGTAGCATTTCTCTTGCTTTTCTTTCATTAAATGTATTCCACTATTTTTTCTGGTACCATTTCCCTTCTGTACATTTCTATAAGCTAACCAGGCAATTAGATAAATAATTCTAGCAATGAATTCCTTTATTTTACTTTATCTGACAATGTCTTTGATTTCACTTCATTCCTGTATTAGTCAGGACACTCCAGAAACAACAGAGAGTCTGGCAAGTCTGAACTTCACTGAGCCTACTCCTTTCTGGATTCTCTAATAAAGGTGATGTTGAAGCCCTTACTCTGAATACCTCAGGGGAAAATGCCTGGCTGGAAACTCCAGCAAGAGCCCGCATTGATGTTGAGGCAGAGATAAAACCCACAATTCTCACTTGTAAAACCTCCAACTGATTGGATGAGGAGATTACCCTAAATTGCTAAAGGCAATATTTCTTTTTTGTTTATGGATGCAATTGACTGATTGTAATGCAAACCCCATCTACAATAAAACTTCACTGTAACTAAGACAGTATTGGACCAAAAAACAATAAAACCCAAATATTCAGGAATAAACTTAACCAGCGATGTAAAGCACTTGTATTCATAACACTACAACTCATTGCTGAAAGAAATTTTTTAAAAAATCTAAATAATTGGAAAATCATTCCATGCTCATGGATTGGAAAACTAAATATCATTAATATGTCAATTCTACTCAAATTGGTGTACAGATTCAATGCAATCCTGATAAAAATTAGACCAGCATTTTTTTTATTTTAATGGGAAACATAATTATCAAATTTTTTTGGAAGCGTAAGTGGTCCTAAATAGCCAGAACCTTCTTAGAAAGCAAAGCAAAGTGGGAAGACTCTCATTTCTGGACTTTAAGTTGTATTACCTATCTACAGTAGTAAAAACAGCATGATACTGGCATAGAGACAGACACATAGACCAATGGAACCGAATTGATGGTTAAAAACCAGACCCTCACAGCTATGGTCAAGTGATTTTTTACTAGCCTGTCAAAGCCACCCAGCTCAGGCAGAACAGTCCACTCAAAAAATGGTGCAGAGGAAACTGAATATCCATAGCAAAAGAAGGAAAGAGGACCCCTATCTCACACCTTATACAAAAATTAACTCAAATTGAATCGAAAACCTAAATATAAAAGCAAGAATCATAAAACTTCTAGAAGAAAATGTAGAAAAATATCTTCAAGACCTTGTGGTAGGTGGTGGATTCTTAAAGGAGATAAGAGGAGGACTGAGATGGACTACTGATATTTAATGTATGTAAAAACTTTAATTACCTTTACTGTAATAGTGTGGAAATGTACAGAGTTGTTGGCAACACATTATATTGAGTAACAGCTGGTTTATAAATGGGGATGTGCCTGAAAATGGTAGTCTAGGGATGTAAATGCCAATTGACAGAAAGCTAAAGAATAATAAAGGGACTGAATAGCACAGTAAACCCAGAGGTGGATGAGAATTGTGGTTGATGGTACAGATGCAAGAGTGTCCTTTGTGAGCTAGAGCAGATGTACATCACTATTGCAGGGTGGTGGGAATGTGGAGAAGCCTGGGAAAAATACAACTGGAATGATCTATGGACTGTGGTTAACAGTAATAATGTAATATTCTTGCATCTATGCCAAAGATGTACTGTGTTGATAATGGGGCAGTATGGAAAATGCATGCCAAATGTGAGCTATGGACCTGGTAATAATCAGAAGATATTATCTCATCATCTGTAACAAATGTTCCACCAAGGTGTGATGTGTTGTCAGAGAGGTGTTGTTTGGGAATTCTGCACATGTGAATGATTGTTTTGTAAGTTTACAACTTCTGTCATAAAAATATATTTAAAAAATAATAATAGAGTGGGTTGGGGGAAAAATACACCAAATGTAAGATAAGGACTATAATTAGTAGTAAGATTTTGACAATATTTTTTCATAATTTAAAGAAATTTCTCACAAAAATGCAAGGTGTTGGTGGTGGGTTAATGTACAGGACTCATTGTATGATGTTATGAATGTTTGCTTTGTAAGTTCACAACTTTTACTATACACTTATTGTTTATGTATGTTCATGTATAAATGATATAAAAATAATAATAATAATAATAGGGTGAGTTGGGGGAAAATACTTTGGTTAGTAGTAATATTTTGAGGATGCTCTTTAATCACTAGTTAAAAATGTTTAACAACAATGCAAGGTATTGATGATAGAGTGAGGTATGAGAGCCATGTATGATGTCATGTATGTTTATTTTGTAAGTTCACAACTATTGTTATACACTTATTGTTTATGTATGTTCATAAACATATATTAAAATATATATATATAAGGGATACCCATATGCTCCAGGCCCTACCCTTTCCAAACATTCCAGCATTAACAACATCTTTCATTAATGTGATACATTTGTTGCAATTATGAGCACATATTGAAGCATTGCCACTAACAATGTGCAATAATTTACATTATGGTTTGCACTCTGCCCCACACAATTTTATAGGTAAAGACAAAATGTATAATGGCCTGTATCCATCATTGCAGTGTCATGCAGGACAATTCCAATTGTTGCCTAAATCCTCCCATATCACATCTATTCTTCCATATTCCTCCCCTCAGAAACTCTGGTGGCCATTGCCTTTATATCAATAACAACAGTTATTTCATTACTAGAATAATGACAAGTCTATATTAGAATAATAATAATTCTACTTTAGTCCATTTTTCTTTCCCCAATCTTGAGGATTTAGGGATGTAGATGACCACTCTGTTTCTACCTGAGAGGGGGCTTAGATCCCATGGGGCAGATGGATGGAACTGTCTAGCTTGCATTTGAAGACACTCACTGTTTCTTGGGATGGGCAATGTCCATCATCATATCTTGTTATCTGTCCTGGGTGAGTCCAATGAACTGGAGAATAGGTATTTCAACTCTGCTGAAATTCAGGGCTCAACTGGCACATGGATGGACCAAAGATTTAAGTCTCTGGGACATATATTTATCAAGTATAGTGTTAATTATAGGTTCAAATAAAGGAGCAGAAGAGCCATGTGTGGGAAACTAAATGAGTCTAAATCTGTTACAGGGAGGAACATAAATTCCAAAGAAAGGCCCATTGACAAGGTGTGGAATTCCTGAGTTTGTCTTCCCATGTCTAGATATCTCTAGAGCTCTCAGGAGCCCTGTGTTTTGATGTACTATTTACTGTGGGAAGCAAAGAGATCCTGCTGGGACATGCATAACAGTAACCTTTGGAATGAACTGACTCTCTTTGAAATCTCTTATCCATAAAAACTCATTTGTATTTAATATTTCCCCCATTTGGTCCAGGTATTTTTCCAGAAGAATTGCTAGTTGGCACTTGTTAATAATCTCTCTGTGACAGAAAGTCTCATCCCCAGGAGTCATGTCCCATGCCTAGGACGGGGAGGGAGGGCATTTATATGCTGATTTTGGCTTAGAGAGAGGCCACATTTTGAGCAACAGGGAGGCTTTCAGGAGGTAACTCTAAGACAGTATAGAATACTAGGCTATTTCAATTTCTTGAGAAAAGGTTCATAAATACAATCATCAATATCAAGGGCCTGACACAATGGTCTGTCTTCCTGTACTAGGTATTGCCCATGTACTTGGGAGATTCTTAACATTCTATTAGAGAATGTAACAGGACACCCCAGGATGGGAATTCAAAATATTTCTGGTTATTGTGTGGCTCTCCATGCACCAACACAATACTCCATGAACACTTGAACATATTCATATATCTTACAGGCATGCCTCAAGTGCACCTCTCCCCACATATCCCCCCATGACTGACACTCCACAATAGTGATCCTCCCCTGCCACAGTTGTGACCCTTCTGTGGTCCACAACCTCCTCAAAAACCAAGCCAACAAAATAACTACATAAAATTAAAAAGAAAAGAAAATAATAGCAATAATTTTAAAAATAACAAATAACATACAAATATAAAAAATAAAAAAATTGAAATAAAATATTTTTTATACATTGTGTCTTTCAGCAATGTAAGATCTGTTATTTTGTATATATAGTGACAATTTCTTCTGTATATTCCCCCAGTGTCTTATTTTTTTCATTTTATCTTCAAAGAAGCTTTAGGTTACAGAAAAGTCAAATACAAAATATAGAGTTTTCCATATACTCAATGCCCTCCCCCTTTCCCCTGTCTCCCATTAAGAAAATTTTACATGTGGATGGTACATTTGTTACAATTGATGTACAAATATTGAAGCATCGCTACTAACCATTGTCAATGATTTACATTATGGTATACATTTTGCACCGCATACTTTCATAAGTTTTGATGAAACTTAAAATGGTCTGTATCCATTATTGATCAAGCAAAACAATTCCAGTGCCTTAAAAATGTCCTATGTTCCATATATTCTATTCTTTCCTCCCCCTTCCTTTGGGACCTATGTTAACTACTAAGTGTTAATTTTTGAAGAATAATATTCATAGATTCTTGCAATAATATTGAGGGAGTGACATATTGTTCTGTTTTCTTTTATTAAGCGCTACCTTTGTTCTTGAGGGATTCTTGTCTCTCTATTTGAAAGCATAGCAGAATTCCCCAGGATGGGAGTTGAAAATTTTCTTGTGTATTGTGTGGGTCTCCATCCACTGAGTTAACACACTAGAAAAAGATGAAAACTTACATATTCCACAGATGGATGCCCCAGGTGTGCCCGATCCTGCATATCATGTCACCACACACCTGACATCCTACACCAGTAACCCTCCCCTGCCATATCTGCCAAAACAACATTCCCACCATTGTAGTTTTATCCCAGACCTGCAAATCCCCAGAGGTCACCTGCTCTTTCCTGCAACCCTCCCCCCAGTTCCATGGATAGTCCAACCCAACTCTCTACGCTACTCCCCTTCACAGACCAGTAGTACCAAGCCCAATCACATCACTGCAGCACTCTCATGCCTATCCACCACCCAACCACACCCTTCCACCTTATCATAGATTTTGTTCATATGAGTATCAGCTCAGGACCTTTTATTCCCTTTCTGTCTCCTGTTAACCTATCTTCCAAATTCTATCTCTGTAATTCTGCTCAATTTGCTTGTCATGTCAGTGAGAAAATGAAATTTATACTGCAGTGACTGGCTTACTTCACTCAACATCTTGAAGACCTCCACTTGTTATTGATTCTGGTCTGGCCAGAGCTGAGATTCAAAGTGGGTTTTGCTGGTCAAATTCAGTGAAGAGGAATCACTTCCTGTCCTCCAACATAACCTGCCTCTTCCCTGGGAGGAAAGCATCTGTTCTCTTCTCAGTTGGCTGCAGTGAACAATGAACATGATCCAGGTGGTATGCCTTAAGTCGGGGGAGGAGAGGTACCATTCCCAACCACAAGGGCTAATAACTCACATTTTCCATTTTGGTTTCTTCATCTCACTTTCCTTTGCCCTCCTGAATGATGCACAGCACTCTCTTGGTCTGTTTTTTGCCCTTCCTCCATTTTTCTGTGAAAGAGTTGTACCCTATCTCCCTACTCTAATACCATTTTACTGGAATTCCTCAATTCACTTTTTAAATTTATTTATTTAAATATATGCACTTTTGGCTGGAATACCAAAGAAAGAATAGAATGTCTTTTTTTAGGTGCTTCACATTAGAAGTCACCTCATGTCTGTCTGTGCAACTGTTGGTGAGGTGAATTTTGAGCACTTGGTTAAGGTGGAGACTGCCAAGTTTCTCCACTAAAACTTCACCAATTTTCCTTCTGTTATTTATGAGCAATCTGTGGAGAGATTCTTTGAGACAATATATACCTTGTTCTTCATAAAACATTCATTTCAATGTTTTTACATACAGTCATGATTTTGCCTGAATCAACTATTACTCTGATCACTGCAAAATGATATATATTAGTTTTATTTTCACTGTCCTCAAGCTCTGCTTAACTATAGAGCCAGGCTGGTTCAGTAGTATTGTGGAGTGCCTCTTGGACTTGTCTATGCCTCCTGAAGTCTTTCTTATCATTTCCAGGATACTCAACTTGCATTCACAGAGGAAGGTTGCATTATCAGGCAGTGAGAAATATTTTGTGCCCAAGGTGATGAAATCAGATACACTGAAATTGTTTCTGTGCCCCCTCATTTGGCTTCCAGATAAATAAAAAATAAAGTAGTTGCTTGTGTGGTTGATGATATTTTGTATAGATTTTATGCTTGGACTCTTGACTCTGGAACCCCAATTTCTTTAGCAAATCATTCTCTGGAAATAACCCCAGGGTAAGGATTGTTCTTAAATGCCTTGATGAAAATGCATAATTGGGAAGATGTATAGGAGTTATGGCATCGTCTAGCTTTTCTATCTTGAACCTCTGCAGGGCGATATTGCCCGAGGTATTGGCTTGATTCTAAGGCCTACTCAGATTCTGTTCTTCTCTATAGCAAGTGTCTAGCTCTTTCATTCTGAAACCAAGTCATTTGATCAGTTGTCCTGGGCCATGTGGGATGGGATTTCTGGTGATCAAACATGTGACTAGGAATCCCTAGTTCATTTTAAAAATGGTTCTAAATACATGAATAAACAATAGTCTCTTCCACAAATGGTGTTGGGAAAACTGGATATCTACATGCTCAAGAATGAATTTAAGCCCTTATCTTGCATCATATACAAAAATTTACATCAAGTGAATCAAGGACAGAAGATTAAATATGGGCATTATTTCATCACCTAGCATTTGATAATGGATTCTTGGACATGGCACCAAAATCATAAGCAACAAAAGAAATAGTAAATACGTTTAGCTCCATAAAAATTTTCTTGTATCAAAGAACACTGTCAAATGGGGAGAAAAGATGGCGTCAGCTTAGGAGGGTGACTGCGAGCAGCTCCCAGATCACGGCAGAGAGTGGACAGGGTGCGGCACAGGTGTCTGTGCTGTGGGTGTGTGGAGTAAGAAGCTTGGGACATCTATCTGGACAGATCGATGGTGTGGACTGAACCATAGAGATTTGTGAGTTTTAAGCCTGCCTGTGGTGCTTAACACAGTTGGCTGACCCCCACCCTTACGGGGGGGGGAAACAGCCAGCTGGAACAGTGACTCCCGTCACTCCAGTAACTGGGTGACCTGACCCGGTGGAAGGGGGCGTTTTATGAGGGGGGAGCTCTGGTAAGAGAGCTTTATTGTCTGGGGATTTGGCTTCCTGAAGCCCCCCGCAACTTAGACGAACAAAACAGCTGCAGTGAATCAGACCCGGAGGAGGGAAGGGGTTAATCTTCTAGGGAGTTGAGTAGCCGAGAAGTGCAGGAATTAGCCCCAGCCCACGGAGCTGGGAAGAGGAGCAATCCCCAAAAGAGGGAGAGTTCTGACAGAAAGTAGAGAGGGGATATTTTAGCTGTCGATCTGGCTGCCTGAACCCCCTCATAACTTTAGGGAGCAGATAAGACAGCTTGAAGTAGCACCAGGCTGAGGGGAGAGGCGAATCTGCAGTTTACCTCAGTTACAGGCAGGCCGATGACGCAGGGCCTCTGATCCAGAAGGGCAGAGTCTGCCAGAGTGCAGTTTTTAGCATTCTACATATCAGACTTTGCATTCCTGGGGAATGCAGAAATTGGGAAGTGCTTGATTAGTTTCCAGGACCCCAGTTAGAGACTCTTCCATGAGGGGGGTTGTCTAGAGAAGGATTTATTTTTGGTCCTGTATTACGCCAAAAAATAAAATAAATAAATAAATAAATAAATAAATAAATAAATAAATAAATAAATAAAACAGTCCCTTTAATAAATGAAAAATAAATTCTTTTTAATTTAGTTTAACAGCCAAAAGTTTCTGCAGGACCTGCGTACAAAAACCCTGTGGGGAAATTGTTTGATAAACACAAGCAGGCTGAGAGAATCCACGGAACCCCAGGGAATGTTGATCCCCATTAGTTTTGTTTGACTGCTTGCCAGTGTGATTGCTTGCTTTTTCTCTGTTTATTCGTTGACTCTTGCTTTTCTTTCCTCTTTCCTCCTGCCTTTCTTCTTTCTTTCATTTTTTTTTTAAATTAGGTGCTCCTCGATTCTCTCTTCTTTGCTGTGCTTCTTCAGTAATTTCCCATTCTCCCTATATATTGATTTTGTATTCCAAACTATCT